>JAUMHQ010000013.1:160010-171002 GCA_032361165.1 Enteromius paludinosus | reverse complement strand
GTTTATAAAGGATGAAATAAATGCTTACTAATGCTTAACTAATCATTCATAGTGTGTAGTTATTGTAAAGTGTTACCCAATGTTCTTTCTAGCAACATTATATGACCCCTTTAAGTTGCATAAAGACATTTGTAAATTTCCAACTGTAAACATATTAAAATTTCATTTTTGATTAGCAATATGTATTGCTAAGAGCTTCATCTGGACAACTTTAAAGGTGATTTTCTCAATATTTCGATTTTTTTTATACCCTCAGATTCCAGATTTGTAAATAGTTGTATCTCAGTCAGACATTGTCCTCACATAACAAACCTTATGACTCTTACGATTGCAAAGAAATGGACTCTTGTGACTGTTTTTTGTAATTCATATATATTTAACTGACCACAATAGAATTAGGCAGCTCTAAAAGCACCGGAGGCTCCTCCAGCATTCGGATGAACTCGGGGCCCATATCCTGAGAAACACAGGAGAAATACTCAATGATCCTCAGAGGAGTGTTTTATAAACTCAGATAAATGTAATAATGAAGGCACGTTTAGCTGCTTACCTTAGTTTTGCGTTGATTAAGGCTGAATGAGGAGCCGAAGAGCTGATCTGAGCGTGAGGTGAAGGGACGGCGTCGCTCCGGAGCAGGACTTCGGCTCAGACACATGCTGTTTCTGCTTCTTCGCTGTGAACTCTGACTTCTAGAAGATGAAGAGCGGTGAGTTGGAGTCTTATCACTGTAAAACACCTTTCTAAGCTTCTGAATGATCAGCGTGATCACAACTTTGGAATGAAGCAGCTCATCAATCATTTTCTAGAAGAATCTGATCATCAGGATCTTTTGAGGAGCTTTACTGTTCCTCAGCGGAGCAATGATCTTCACAAGCCTCCAAAACATCTCACATCTTCTGAGGAGACGTCAGTTTGTGCTTTTTTAACATATTTTTTAATGCTGAAGATTTGCTAAAAATATATCTTTTTAAATTAAAAACACACCAGCAAGCCCTGCCTAGATTTCAAAAGTCAACAAGTAATGTAACTGGTCACTTTTTTTGGGAGTAAAGCAAGATTGTAATGCATCACTTTTAAAGTAACTTTTTCCCTGACACTGATGGAAATGCTCTGACCTGATGAAGTCCGCGGCTGACGGAGAGCTGTTTCCTCTCAACGGCCAAACTGAGTTCTGACCGCACGCTCCTGAGGCAGAAGATATGTCATTCATCTTCATTTTAAGAGTAATGGCACTTTGTGAGGTTATTTTTCCAACTTCATTTGAGCAAATAATGACTTTTGAGAAGCATACCCCGAAGTCTTTCTCTAATCATCTGGCTTCGGTCTGTAAGACGAGCAGGATCATTTGAGTTTCTTTCAGCCTGCAAAACCGAAACACCACTCTATTGAGCTTGAGTAATTATTTTATTAAGTAAGTCATTTAGTAATGAAAACATATTTCAGTTTCAAATGTCATGTTTAATTCAGTGTGTTTGTGCTCGTAATAATTGTGTAAGTGTTAAACAATGTTTGTAATCATGAACTTGACTTTTACAAACATGCTAGTTAGTATGTATTTTAGTTTTTAAGCAGAGTTCAGTGTGTGATGACCTGCAGAGCGTCCTCGGCCATCTGTCTGATGGCTCTCTGAGGCCGGGGCAGGACGGCGCTCTGATGCTGCTGCTCACTCGTCTCCAGCACCGTCAGCAGATCCACGCGCTTCTGAGATGCATCCTCGCACATGCTCAGTAACAGAGCATTCAGGCTGTCGCTGAGCCGGATGGGCTGCAACACGTCATCACAGGTCATCACATACATCAGCCAATGAGCATCAGAACCATTTGAATTGATGCTGACTTTAACTCTGCTGTTCCTCACTCTTGTGACCCTCGACAGTCAAAAGTGAAGACAATAGGCATATCGTTTTTGTTTTGTTCCAATATTTTGAGAACATTTCATAGTACTAGATAATATTAACTTCCAAGGTTAGTATGACAAACTAAATTTTATCAAATTTAAACAAATAATATTATTTTAAATTTATAAAAATAATTTGTGAGCGTTCTCAATTTTTGTTGTACGAACTTAAATCAATAAGTTGAGAAAACTGCTAAAGCTAGTTGCCTTTGTGTTTTCCTTTGTCTTGTTTTTAAACAAAAAAAATGTTTTGTAAGATCCTTTATAAACATTTTCATGTTTTTTTCAATACGGCAAATGTCACAAAATTGAATTCTGATATATATATTCAAAATACAAATGTTTTTTTTTTTTTTTGTTAAGTCAACATAGAGTTTATTGAAGAGGAACCCACCTGGTTTTGTGGAAGATGATAATCTACTGTCCAATAAAGAGTCATGCCTAGTGAGTAAACCACCATCTAAAATCAGAGCACATACATGCTACATTTCATCTTGATTTTCCATAAAAACATCTTCTGAAGACTCTCACCACTCCTCTTAACCTTCAGAGGGAAGGTCAGGCTAAAGACTATCTACCACACCTGGAGGCCAGCTCACCTTCTCCGTGGCCTGTCTTCTGGAGCAAGCGTTGCTCTGAGACATTTCTGGAGAAGCGAAGGAGCCAGTCTCCTCAGATCGGCCGCAGCTCTTGAAGGCAACGTCGCCGTCTGCAGAAAGCAGCATGGAGCTGGGACTGATGACACAACACATGTTACCAGGATCTGGAGGAAGGGAGGGATTGTGGTGACGGATTACATTGGCAGCGAAGGACACAAGCGTGAAAATGAGTTGGAAGAGCTCTGTACCTTTACTGGAGATGTCTATCAAGGTTTCAGCAGCTCCGAGGAGGAGAGCCCAGACCTCTTCCTCCTCCAGAGGAGCTCCTCGTGACTCCAGCACCTCCGCCAGGGTCGCAAACATGCTCATTCTGACACACACCACATTACACAAATGCATGCAAAAGTAAGTCATAGCTTCACTAAAAAAATAACTCTCAGGTCATACAAGTTGCAGATGAGTTTGTTCCTTTATCAGATTTTGAAAAATGTGTCTCCGCATCAGTGACTCACTAATGGATGTGAATGGGTGCCGTCAGAATGAGAGTCTGATAAAAACATCAAAAAGAAAAATCTGCAAATCTGCACAGATCAAGCAGTGTTTACAAGCCAAAACTGCTCTTAACAAATATGTGGCTTGATTTTGATGTGAGAGATGACAGAAGACGGATTGAGGAAGAGTTATTATGGGTTTATTGTGGGAAAAAAGTCTATTTCCTGTTATGTTCAAATCATCTTAATGCTGGATTATTTTGATCTTCTCCAGATGCTAACTGATGGACTGGAGTGCTGTGGATTATTGTGGTGTTTTTATCAGACTCTCATTCTGACGGCACCCATTCACATCCATTACTGAGACACTGATGCAGAGACACATGTCATTAGTGTTTTAAGTAATCATTAACCTAGAGATTCACATGCTTTTTCAATGCTTTCTGTAAATGCTTCACAGCTTGTTCACACGTCAGTGTGCTTTACTAGTTTAAGCAGACTGTATTTGTGTAGTTCTGTCTCAGCTGAATATCCAAAGAACTGTTAATGAAGGTCAATGGGGTCCAAAACAACACCTGACTCCAGTGACATTCATTGTAAAAACACCAACATTTTCCTGAGTATCTTCTTTTCGCGTCTCACAAAACAATGTTTAGAACAACAGAAGAATTTGACATTTTTTTGGGTGCATGTCCCCTTTAACTGTCCACCCACCTTTACTTCACATTGCCTCCGCTGCATTTGCGTAAATTGGCAAGCTATAATTAGCTAAAGTACAGTCTCCAGCGCGTGTCTTTAATTAATTACCTCTTTAATTACCAGTTAAATAAGGGAACTACCTTACATAGCACGCAAGAGCCACAGCACATTTTCTCTGCTTCATCTCCGTCTTGCTTTCGCACGCTTGCAAGCCTTTCCTCTAGTAATTGGCTTTAAAAGAGCCTGCTGGATTTGCTCTGATGTGTTGTCTCCTACAACTAAAGTTCAAACCAAAAAAACTGAAGATTAAGAGGCGGCTTTCATTGACCTGGAATGCTGTTTTATATGTAACAATATGCTACAGTTACCTCAAAAACGACCAAGGTTTCTCCAGCTGTTATGAAGGCTCAGAGCAAGATTTGTGCTGAAGTACTAATTAACATTTTGGCTTGCAAAGCTGCAGTCTAAATATTTTCAAGATTACTTTAATGCATCGAATAGAGATTTGAATATATTTGCATTTATGCATTAAAATGTCTTGGATAACTCATTTGCTCACCAGTTGCCCTGTATAGTGGATTAACATGACACCTTCAGGAGTGACACTTGCCTTCAATCACTGACCTTTCCATGACTACAAAACACACAGCTTTGCTGTTTTACCTTCAAGGTGAATGTGTTACAATCCTCTCTTGATGGAATGATCATATAAGTTCAATGCATCTAATATTTTTAAGCAAAATATAGTATTGAAAAGAATCATACATTCTCAAAAACAAAGGTACCTTTCCAAAAGGTGTTTTTTGGAACCTATTAGTAGGCTCAAATATGAACTCTGTAAGTACTAATATGCACCTTGAAGGTACCAAAACAGACTCTTTACAAACAAACATGTGCCTTTTGTAAAGGTACCGCCCCAGTGACAGCTTTTGTACCTTTATTAAATAATACTATTTAATGCAGATGATATGTCATACATCTCATAACTGGATCTACCTAAATGTGGGTTAAAAAAGCATCCGCTTAGGGAAAATAAATAATTCATTACAAAAATGTGACTACTATTTAAATATATTGAGAGAACATGACCATCCCATTCCAAATTTATCCTTAAATACTGAAGAATATTGCTTCCCACATCTCCGTTATAGGACATTAAAACTGAAAGAACAAGTTGTAAAGCATTTTTACCTTTCTACATTCGATATACGCAGAGTTGTCCCCTGGATATCTTCAGCTCGGTGTAACTCCTCTCAAGCATGTCTCTCAGAATCATACTGACAAACACTCAGCTTTCATAATTATCAATATCAACGGCCGGACCGTGGGGATATCCTCCATTGAAATGTCGTCGCCGCTGCGTTTTGGCTTAATTAGTCCTATTCTTAGAGGGCAGCCATAAGAACTCAATCGGATTAGTGCAAAGGTTTGACGGGTCAGTGGGCGACCAATCAGTGTGTCCAAACGCCCCACCAGAGCTGTACTAATCTGACTGATAGATGTGAGGTGTGACTCTGTACATTTCATTCAGTCTATTCTCATCATGGCATTACATTATCCAGGAAACAATGTAAAAACGGATCCCTCATACCTCTTCCTTTAGTCAAAGGAATTATTGCAGTTACTCAGTTAAGAAATATTAATGTTGATCTTTTGTAATCCTTTTGTTCTTGACCTTTTGTCAAAGGTCATAAAGCAAAGATGCAGTTAATGCATCATCATGGCATCATCATACTAAACATGACCTGCTGATTGAACTCACAACTTTAAAAGCATATGCTACAAAAAAGCATTTTGCACGAGTTTGACGTATTAAACAGCAAAATTTAAACACCCAACATTTCAGGTTTACCAATTTCATATATATTTTATTATATATTTATTTATTTTTATTAAATTAAATATGATTTTTACTTTATATAACACTTTCAGCCTCATGTGCCAACATAGCCTTATATAATTTATAAATACTTGTTGCAAAAATTATATATATGTGTGTGTGTGTGTGTGTAAAAATTAACTCATATTTCAATAGAAAATGTCTTGTTTGCATATTTAAAATATATTTTATATTCATATAATTTGAAATAAAATGTTGCCCTATTCAAGGTAAAGTAAAATATTTTTTATTGTGTAATTTCTTTCTCTTGGAGAACACATTTGTTTCTGTGATTATAAAACTCACCAAGTAATAGTGTAAAGTGTAAGATATTAAACCATCAATTACAGTATATACAAATTAAAGTTCTTTCAAAAAAAAAAAAAAAAAAAAAATGTTCTGCTTTCCTATTTTTAGCGAAATGGTGATTAGATCATTTTTAAATTCTTTAAAAATAAATGAATCAATAAAACAAGAAAATGAGGTTTGTTGTCTGTAAATTTATATTTGTAGATAAATAACATTTAAAATGTAAAAGAAAATTAATTGAGTTAATAACAAAACAGGCATTGGCGTTTGTAGACACATATTTATAATTCTTCAAATAATTGCTTTAAAAGTAATGGACACATTCTGCTGGATATTATGATTAAAACATTTATTTTTATATATTTTACCTATAGTGGACTCAGGGAAAATTCCTTTTTTGAGTGACAGAGCGATTTCTTTTTTTTATTTATATTTTGTATTATTATTAAAACAGTGATGTGACAAATGTAAACATAGCACGGCATGAGATCAAGAATAAAAAAAAAAACAGATGTTATAGCGATTTCTTGCGAAGCAACGCGACGTCATCGCAAGACTCCGATGACGTCGGGCAAAGCGCAGAAACTAAGCACGTCACATCCACGCAAAGACGCGGTGACGTAGTACGCAAGTGTCCGCAGCTCAAGGCCTGCCAGTGGACGGAAGCGCAGTGAGCGCAGAGCTTGTGTGTTTAAGTAGAAAACAAGACGAGTACAACATACTCCGGAGCTCCGTGTGAAGACAGCGGCCCTTTACTAACCCTGCTCCAGAACTGGCTGCGTCTCTTTTAAGAGGGTGAGTAAACATCAGCAGTTTAACCGCTGCTGTTTTTAAGGTGGGTTGTGGGGGAGGGTAACGCACCACAGTAAACACCGATGACTAGCTGGTTTTAGCTGGTTGTTTGGTGGAATAAACACCTCAGTGTGTTCTTTCACTCAGTGGAGAGCATTGTGTTTAACACTCAGTTGTACAATATACCATTTCGACATGCCACATCGATGATGGTATTACTGGGGTACTCTGCTATGTACCATGGTACTGGATGATGATTTATAGTTTATGATATATCGTTACATTCTAGCTTAAAGTTAGTCAGACACCAGATATAGTTTTTGATATCTTTTTTGACTCTGTAGTTCATTTATGTCCAAAATAAAGTCCACTGTGACATATTATACCCAATCATCTTCATGTAATACACTACCAGTAAAATTTGGGACCAAAAATTATTCAGACACTTTGACCTTATGATGTTTTGTCTTTAATCGCTAATGCAACTTTTTTACACCACATACTGAACAAAATGAAGCATTGCTAGGTAATTGTCTAATTGTGTTCTGAAATTTACACACGTTTGGTTGATTCATTACATGCCTTTCTCCATTTTCTAAACCACAGCGAATAACCTGTGAGAAATGTTGAAGGCGTCTAAATAAATTTCGGTTTGACTGTGTGTATATGGTACTTTACTGTAAGCAGGGTGTTTATGGCGCTTAGTCGATCTGCAAGTGACATTACGTCTAACATTGTCCGTGTCTTAAAACCTAGGGAGCTGCCTACCTTGACAGCATTGTCTGTGATGCCCAGAAATACTGTCTATATGTAGGAAAGCCGTTTGTGTCCGTGCTTAACTCGCTGTGCACAGATAGTCTTTCACTGCACGAATCGGTTTTGATTAGATTTCGATTCCGCGTAATGGACTCTGGAGGTGTGAGGAAGTCCGATCAGAGATGTTGAGGTCATTGGTTGTGGATGGTGCTGTGAGATGTTGAATTCAGGGCATCCGGGTGCGGTTCTCCATATTATTTTAGGAGATGAGATGATTGACACTTTCCATTCACATCGATGCTAAAGAATGCAATAAATTACATTTTAATTCAGATATTGCAAAGTCCTGAATCCCTAATGAAACAGTTTGTGGGTTTAAGTATAATTCAGTGCAGTTTAGCGCGACGACAATTAATGAAAATAACCACCTCCTCGGGTCACATCACGTTACAGTAGTGAATAAAATATTTCCATGGACAAAATGCATCTGAAATATAGCAGAGGACACAGACTGAATGGTAGAAGTTAATAGAACATTTAATTTTAATTAGTGATTAAAAAAATCTTAACTTTTCAAAGCATTTCCAAAAAGCTTCATGCAATTAAAGTTCTTACATGATGCCTTTCCACCAAAATAAATGATGATATGCATGGTAGTTGATGTGTCAATGTGTTTAAACTGTAAGTTTTGACTATAAACCTCTCTCATGCTATCTGTGACTGTAAGAATGAAGATATACTTTTCTCATGTTATTTTTATGCTTTCTATTTTTATGTCATGATTCTCGCACTTACTACAAATAATAAAATAATAACTAAATAACTAAATAGATAAACATCAGGATAATGTACACATTCATGATTGAACGTTAATGTGAAAATGCAATTCAAATGTCTTCTCTATAATTTAGTGTATTTTAACTTTAAAATTGTGTGCAAGCTGTTTTTTATTTGTATTTTTTGGCAGTGTTTTACAATGTAATTGTACCTTTTATGGCCATTTTTACCCTTTTTTAAATCACATTTTTACGTTTGATCGGTGAATAAGAAAAAGATATCTGCGCTGTTCCAAGCAAATGAAATCAGTATCAATAAAACTTGTAACGCAGATAAAAATAAATCTAATAAATCAGAAGTTGCATTGTTTTAATGCAGAACATTGATATATGAAACAAAACACTGAATGCACAATAGTTTGGAACTACTTTTGTTGGCGAAATAGAGCAAAGACAGGCGGCACTGTGTCTAAAATGTAAGTATTAACTTGTTTTTGAACTGCTTTTAAAAAAAATAACGGTTCTACTATCGAACCGAAGCATCTAAAGCAGTGGTTTTGGCCTTGGGACCCACAGTGTCCCACGGTCGTATATATAAATATATACATAGATTTATAATAAGAAAATAAAGCAAATTTATGCGGCAAAACATCTGGCAGGACATGATAGTTCACTTTTCTGAGGTGAGAGACTTTTTATTTCATAACCAGTTATGAAAATAACACTAGAATAATGTCACTGACAATAAACCTGTCAGCATCTCACCAGACCGCAGACACTGAATCGGGACAGCTCGTTTTTACTCATTAAACTGCATCTGACAGAAGAACGGCTTTTAAAATAAAAAAACATTTATAATTACTTATGCTAGCAGTCTCCCACAATAACCACGTAAACATCACACAAGGTCTCTCCAGATTAGTATGTTATAATAATGTTCATATTTAAAACAAACACACTTTTGGTGTTTTATTCCTAAATAAATTGTGAACACTTAAAATGCCTTTCTAGTACTGCATTTACAAATAGATGGATAATAATAAACTATGCTTATTAAGATATTAGAAAACGGGGAACATTAAGATATAAAGCAGAGCTTACCTAAAAATGAATTTGTAGTGATGAAATACGTTCACTTTATTCAGTGCACACTGCGAGAGGTTACGTTTAATCCCAGACACGGTTAACTCATGTGTGTGAATGTGCTCTAATAAAACAAACAGTAGCCACAGCTGAACGTTTAGCTGCATTTAGCAACTTTTCTGGTCAAAGCACCGGATCGATTAGTAAAAGCAGTAATACCGTTAACACATAGGGATGTTTTGGAGGATTTTTGCAAAAGGCTTGATCATCATTGATCAAATCACACATCGTTAAAACAACAATTATGATATTATCGCAGACAATGTATATCGCACGCTCTGTATCCTACACGCATACGATTGTTTTCAATCAGTGCAGTATTTGGAGGACAACATAAGGCTGGATGTGAAATAGATAGATAGATTTATACACACACAAACAGAATATAGTTTGTCTTTTTGGAAAAAACAAATCAAATCTACAGATGAATCGATCACCAAAACAATCAATTGTAAACTGAAAACGGACTTCTTTCTGCAAAGCATTCGTCAATCTTACTGATAAGTCTCGTGTGAAAGCGATCAGACGAATGCAGCACATGTACAGGGCTGAGGATGTGGCGGATATTGATGTAAAGAGGACGAGTCAGCCTGGGTCATTTGTTTTCTCATTTTTGAAATCTGTATTTCTGCTTCAAGTCACTGTAACGCTGACGATGCTTTCAGACGAGGCTGTGCTCCTTAGCTCAGATGCATCACCCTCTTTCCACAGTGGTGCAGTATTTGCATAGACTTGGCAGTACATGAACACAATGCACCGTTCAATATTTATGTTGATAGTGATGCATCTGCGCTGAGTTTCTCTGCTCTAGTTAAATAAAGCATGCTTTTCACTTTACCTACATTCTTTTGATTAATAGGATTTGTAGCAATATTTGCTTGCATAAATTTACACTAATGCTGTTATATGTAGCTTTGACTCATTCATGAATGCATTATTTGACATACAGTCCAGGTCTTAAACTCATAGATAAAGCGTGTTCATTAGAAAGCAGCATTCTTTTCAACAGTGCAATCAGAACAAATGTAGGCCGTTCATTTCTTTCTCTCTTTGCTTGTTCAGATTTTTGAAGGGGAAGTTCTTCTTGAATGCCCAAGACACAGTCAGCACGGTTTTCACCATGAACAGGAATAAGCGTGAGAAGGAATATTACAGCATAGATGTAGGAGATTCCACGTTCACCGTTTTGAAGCGATATCAGAATTTACGACCCATCGGATCTGGAGCACAAGGCATCGTCTGGTGAGTTGAATAGGAATTTTTAGTCGGTAGAATGTGAGCGAAACAGATCCTCGTTAAGTAGAAAGTGTGGTGAATGAAAGGTTTGTCTTTTTCTGTTGTTTTTGTAGCTCGGCGTATGATCACGTGCTTGAACGAAATGTTGCAATTAAGAAACTCAGCCGACCCTTTCAGAACCAAACCCACGCCAAACGGGCCTACAGAGAACTGGTCCTGATGAAATGTGTCAACCACAAAAATGTAAGACATGTTTTGCTCTGTCTGTCTCTGTCAAACAAAAACAGAACGATTGGTGTCTGAGAGATTTGTAATGTTTTTGAAGTCGCACACTAAGACTGCTTTTATTTGATCAAAAGCACAGTAGTATTATTGCTGTTTAAAATAAATGTTTTCAATGAGACTATATTGCAAAA
>JAUMHQ010000013.1:139800-150794 GCA_032361165.1 Enteromius paludinosus | reverse complement strand
ATATTTATTCAGCTCTCAATCAGCATTGCAGTATATGTCTGGATCATTTCAATATAATCTTACTAAGATATATTATGGGAGATATAGAGTGACCACTGATATTTCTTTCATTGCATGTCAGTGCTGTTATAAAGATCTCATTGCTTTGCATCACAAGCATCCGAATTTCAACATAGAAATATCAGAATATGCACCCAATTTCATATTTTTTTTGCCAAGTTTGAATCTCAGAATAAAACTAAGCAATTTTTTTTCTTTAAGCTTTGAAACGGATGCATCAAATTTGAAACTCCCCAAAACAGCACATTTGCAAGGTTTTTAAAAATAGTTTGTTTAAAGAGTCAAGAAACTGTTCCAAGAAGTAGATTTTTCTGACTTGTATTCAATTTGTCAGACTTTACAGGGTTAAGTAGGTAGAGCTATTCATTTCTAATGATATGCAACACAAATAATCATTAAAACACAATAATAATAATAATAATTTTCTACAGTACTTTTAACATGCATTCAAAACACTTAGATTCATATGAAATGAATATAAAAATTAAAGTACAAGCTACCTTAAATAAATGAGTTTTATGGCAATATTTAAAAATATGAAGAGATTTTGTCTCAATAAGGAATTGTCTCGTTCTGCATCACTTTGTATTTTTCACATCTGTTCAGACGCAGCTGAGCTTCCAGCTCCTGATGAGCGCGTCTCTCAGTGACAGAGGAAAAGCCTGGGTTAAGCAAACCCTCACCTGATACTTCCTCTCTCCAAACACATATATACAGTCCTGTGTGATGCAGCATGTGCTGACTGATAGATGTGGCATGCTGTAATCAAACCACGCTGACAGACAGTCGCTGGGACTCAGGGTGGGTGGTAAGACATCAGTGATCATACAAGCCATTCCTTACACCTAAGGCAGAAATTATATATTAATGGAATTGCATTTTCGGTAGACATGTATATCTGTCACTGTAGCGGGACCCTTAACACATTTGTACCTTTTTCACTCCTAAAGGGTGCATATTAGTACATTAAAGGCACATACAGTACCTAAAGTGTATATACTGCATATACAATAATTTGTGTAATAATTTGACTTAAAAAACATTATAGTCACTCAAAAATGAAATAACATTTTACAAATATATATTATTATTATTAAATATATTAATAATAACGTCTCAGGTTATGCATGTAACCCTAGTTCCTTGAAGGAATGAGACGCTGCATCAACAAGACTCTATGGGGAACGTGACGGTGACGGCTCTGTGCAATCAGACCAATGAAATGGTGAGATGTCATAGGCGGATGACGTCAACGACCAGGAAGTATAATGCACAAGGAATGTGACCGGCATTCAGCTTCGGTCATTAAGCAAAGCCTGCAGGGATGCTGGAAGTGTGGCAACGAGACGCGGTGTCTCATTTTTTCGAGGAACTAGGGTTACATGCGTGACCTGAGATGTACCTATTCAGGAACTCGAGCAGTGTCAACGAGACGCTATGGGGAACGAGATGCCCATGCCCCCACACTTGCAAGTCCCTGCCCAGTGTGCGTGTCCTAAGAAAGCACAGCAGCACCAGGCGTGGCTCGCAAGTCCGGTCCATAGAACCGGACAAAAGTGTGAGGGGTGGACCACCCCACAGCCGCACAGATCTCGTTCAAAGAGACCCCTGACAGCAGGGCCTTGGAAGACGCGACACCTCGAGTTGAGTGCACTCCAAGCCTCGGTGGGAGACCAGAGAATCGTAAGCGATGTTGATAGCATCCACAATCCATCTGCTCAAGGTTTGTTTGGTCGCTGGACAGCCTCTTTTTGGAGGACCAAAACAAACCAAGAGCTGCTCGGATCTGCGCCACAGGGCAGCTCTGTGGACATAAGTTGCTGGCGTTCTCTACAGCATGCAGTGAAAAGTTTCCACTTCAGGGCATACAGTTTCCTCGTAGATGGAGCTCTGGACTGGAGGATGGTCTCAACAACCTCAGCTGAGAGAGCGGAGGCTATAAGTTGCGCCCCCTCTGGGGCCACACCCACAGCTTCCACAACTCCGGGCGAGGGTGCACGATGGTGCCTTCCGCCTGTGAGAGGAGGTGCCTCCGGATCGGAATCTCTCATGGAGAGCCATCTAAAAGGGACGTCAGGTCAGCCATACTCAGCCCAGCCAGAATGGTGCTACAAGTAGTAGACTGAGCGCGTCCCGGCGCACTCTCTCCAGAACTCCTGGGAGCAGAGCAATCGGGGGAAAAGTGTATAGTGGAGCTGGATGAACTAGAGAGTACCAGAGGTGACATTCCGCGTTCTCTTCCGTCGCGAAGAGGTCGACCTCTGCCTTGTAGAATACTCTCCAGATCTGCTCCACCACCTCGACAGTAAGTGACCAGCCTTCTCTCACTAATGAGACTGCAGTGAGGATCGACTCAATCCAAGCAGGTGTCATATGAGCCTGCATCGTGGTCGAATCCCACACCACACCATTATAGGTGGTTCTCTGTGCTTTTCTTGGCGTTCAGCCTCAACCCCAAACGTTTCGAGGCACATCCATCAAGCAAACCCTGTCCTTCTTTTTGACTTCGGACAGGGTAAGCCAGAGGTGCCTCTCTGCGGCGGTCTCCTTGGTGGCACGCAAAGAGAGGTCACTTGCTCGCCTTCATCCAACTCTTTCAGCAGGTCAGCCTGGTATGCCTGTAACACAGACATTGTGTGCAGGCACGCACCAGCCTGACCTGCTGCCGAGTGTGACGTCTCACCATTTCATTCGTCTGATTGCACACACGATTCAGAGCCGTCACGCTGAAGGCGTTCCCCATAGTGTCTCGTTGATGCGGCTCGAGTTCCTGAAGAGGAACTATATATATAAATAAATAAATACACACACACGCATATATTATATTTATAACCTCAAATATCCTTTTCATTTTGAAAAATCTGAACATTTTGAGAATTAAACATTCAGAGAGAAAAACAAAATACAATTATATGAATAAGGTCATAGTATGTTCAGTCACTTTATTATGTGAATAAATGAGAATTATGACTTCAATTATGAGAACAATGTCCTCTTTGGTGTTATTTTTATTACAACTTTAATTTCGTAGTGCTATGACTTTATTCTCGTAATTCTAAATCTGTTTTCAAAACATTACTCAATTTAAACATGTAATATTATGACTCCATTCTCGTAAAGGGCCTTTTATTAAATTATTCTCAAACCATTACGTGGTTATTCTAGAAATCGTCATACACATCTGCTTTTTTCTGTCTTCTAAACTTTTTCAGGCTGATGATATTTTGCAAGATATTGTTTTTACATTTAGTTTTTAATTTCACACACACACACACACACACACACACACACACACATAGATAATGACTTTCGCATAACCTGCTGCCCCGGACAAGAATGTTGATGTTTTAGACAAAAGATGTGGTTAATTAGGCAGCAAACCCATCAATTACAATTAAATGGATACGACATGGCAGGTTGAGTTCTGTCTGAATGTGTTTTTTCAATTTATATGTGTTTCTAAAGACAGAAGACAGATGAAAACTTACTGTATGTCAAATATTGATTTCAAAGCTGCGCTTTAGACCTGCCAGGTTTACAAACATGCTAAAAAGCTTTGGCTCTCTGCTATTACATAAGAAACACTTCCACGAGCCAAGCTGGAGCTCCTCTCTTCATTCCAGGCCCATCTGTCTGTCTTTTTCTTCACTCCTCTCACTCATCTATTCCCAAACTGCCTGTGTTTCTGTACGTTACGGCTGTATTTTGCATTGCATCTCTCTGTGTTAAATCAGTGTCAACAGATCAAGACAACACTGATGTATCTCGCCAGTTTTGAGAGGCTGACTTAATGTGAAATGGCATAGAACTAGATAAGATGATTCATTTAACCGAAGAACACATGTATTAGAAGAGGAAGCATTCTCATTAGAAACAAGATGAAAAATATGCAAAAATACTGATATAAAAATGGCTTTCTTCCTACACTTTCATGTAAAAATTATGCATCAGTATGCACATTAAATGCATTATAAATAAATGTAAAATATATAAATGCATAATATAAATATGTATCTATCTACCTATATCTGTCCACATTTATAAATACACACACATGTAGTATAAACATAAAGCATAAACATAACAAAACACAATTACAATCACTTATTAAAAGTTATAATGTAATATAATATTTAATTGAGTAATGAAACCCTGCAATAATATAGATTTATTAATATATTTCAAAACAAAATTTGCAATATACTGTATATGTGTGCTATATGGGATGTAATATGGGACTACTACATTTATTCTTCTATCTATATTATTATTATTATTAGTAGTAGTATACAATTAGAATTGAATAAAGTATAATAATAATAATAATAATAATAATAATAATAATAATAATTGGAGAATAATATGCTGCAGTAATATTGGCACAGTATAAACTGTTTTTGTGCACAGTATGATTTTATTGCTGAAAAATATTTTTGGTCAATGTGTCTCTTTAGTTAATACATTTTCCAGAGCATGATAAACATATTTCTCATTGTGTGTGATTTTGTTTTATCAGCCAGTTTTTGTGCGTGAATCATGTCTTTCCAGTGAACATGTTAGGATTGAGGCCTTGTTTCTGGTCTCAATCCATTATACATGTGGAAGGGCTCATTTTCGAAACATAAATAGAAATACAGGAGGGCTGCTCCTTCAAAAAACAAGCAAGGTGCTCAGAAGAGGCATTCAGCGTATTCCTCAGTGTTGAGCTAAAATAACAATGGGCTTTGGTTAGTGTAAGTGCTAAATGCAATGAGACACCGGAGCGCGATGCTGTGTATTTTTCATGATTCAGCTGGCAGCAGCTCTATGAAACCAGAATCCTGCAGCGATGGTCTTGTGAAAACACCAGAGAGTACAATACATTAAGACTGAGTGCTTTAGTCTGGTCCTATACTTTCAGCAGGTTACAGATCAACCGGGACGCAGGCTTTCTCTTTGATGAACTCATAATAATTAATAATGCAGCTTGTTTCATTAATTTACTATTATCATAATATTTATTATCATTATCATGTATTTTTATTTTTTTTTTTATATCAGAAAATGATATTATAGAAAGGACCCCTGCAAACTCTCAAAACCCTGGCACATAGTGCTTTTAAAACTGCTTTGATATTTTCAGATTGTATAATTTAATAGATAGATGATTTAATGAATGACTATTTTTGTGATTTTACTCTTTTTTTTTATTTATTCCCCTGCCTGCTTTTTGTGTATCTCTGTTCCTGTGCAGCCTTGTCCTGTCTTGTCTTTGTTCTAGAGTTCCAGTCCAGTCCTGTTCCTCGCCACTGGTTCTCCTTGCCTGGCACCTGGTCAATTTCAGTGTTGGCGGCCTACAAGTATCTGGGTCTAGCTCAATCATGTCTTGTCTTGTTCTCTCTATCTACCCAGTCAGGCTTCTCCTGTTGCTGTTATAATCTGCCAGCTGCTGCCTGAGATTGTGCCAGTGGTCCGCCCTTGTCATGTTTGTTTACTGTGTTCTTCATGTTATATCACCTGTGCAATTCACTACCCTCTGGTATCAATCTGTTTTTGTTAATAAACCCCCTCTTTACTCCACCTGCGAACGGGTCCTCATTCTAAATCCCTGACAATGTGACTTGTGCTTTACCATCAGCTTAAAAAAATAAAAAATAAAAAAAAACATAAAAATGCAATAATTAAAATTCTGTACACACACACACACAGAAAATAAAGAGGTATTATTTTTTACCTCGTCATATCTTGACAGCAAATTAAACTGTTTGTTTGTTTAAAAATAAAATTCCTTCTCATTCCCCACTGTTTCTGAAGGACATTCTTGTGTGCCATTTCACCTCACTTTTACTTCTACTTAAAAAAATAAAATAAAAAATAACGCTAATTGTTTTTTTGTTTTTTTCTCCAGCCCTCTTTACGTCTGACTGTTTTGCATAGGAGAAAACGTGATGAAGAAAGACAGAAACAGAGTGAGAACAGACGAAGGAAAGAGAGCGAAACGGGCCAAAAGGCTGCAAGTCTCCGTTTTGTTTCCCTCTCCCAGGCCTTTTAACGGCCGCCTCACCTTTTTGCCATTTCAGAGGCCAGACACTACTTCATCTGGGAAATTATTGCAGCTCAGATGATATTCCCGATCGCTGAAATACAGAGTGCTGCCTTTCTCTCTCTTCACAGTTTTATTTCATTATCACCAGTCTGAGTTATTGCGTTTTCCTGTTTCTCATTTAGTGGGTAATTATGGAGGCAGACGGGTGGAGCTCTGGAGAAGGGTTCAGGGTGAGTATATGGGTATATGAGTACAGGGCACTCTGAAGGATGTATGGTGGGCACTGCGAATGACACAGATTAAAGAGGACTGCACAAACATACCCGGGCAAGCCATTATTCACTGTGTCTCCTCTCGTTTCTCAGTCTAATGAGCTCTGCCTACACTAAATCTTCTCTTATAATAGGGGGCATTTTTTCTGACCTTTTTTCGAGCGACTGTCGTTGCGTTTTTTGCACATTTACTGTATGTCATTCGCATGGCGAAAGTTCACCGGTTGCAAATAATCTTCGATCTCATTCCCTTCGGTAAATGGTGCTTTCACAATGTGGTCAGAAGTTTACACTTGGTCTCGTCTAAGTGATGCAAGACCGCTTTCTGACCGAGATCTGGAGTCCTGCCTATCGTAATTGAGATATTAAATACATTACGCTTTTCCCCTGGAGGAAAGGTACTTGTACAGCACTAAAAGAGAGTTATGGGAGTTTACAAAAGCAAGGCTGTAGTCATGACTTAAACTACAATAAATAATAATAATACCAAGTGCCATAAATCCATTTAAATCCTTTACTTAATTTTAATCAAATGCATTTGATAGGATTAAAGAAAAAGTAAAAATCACATTTTTTGTAATGTGATCAATGTTTTTACTTTAAAATATGCCTTTTAATGCCTAATGAAAAACAGAAAAAATATTTTGTCTCGTTAAATTCAATTATGAACTAGGCTACAGGAACAATATCGGTAACAGTCTATATTTTCGATTAAACTTGGCAAAATGTAACAAACAAGTATAGTTTGTCATTTTAGTTTTAAATGTTTAACATTTGCTATATGTGCTGCGTTGGGTTAAATGAGACTTGTCATAACACTTGCATATTATTGCTCTTTTTTTGGATTTTTCTTGCTTCCATTGTCATCATGTTTGGATAAAAGCGTCTGCTAAATGACTAAATGTAGATAAATGATCAGCGAAGGCAGCGCTCTAACAGTAGGAGGACAAACAAGCCTCTTTTAATGACATCAGCAGCTGTCCACCAATGGCTATGCAAATCATCTCAGCGCCGCGTCCCACAGCTGCAAGCGTCACTCATGCCTCAGGCCGAGGGGTTGCGGCCCTCATATGGAAGACATAGGCTGTAAACCTTCACATTTTTCATCTCTTCTCACGGTTACGGCCCTGATGTAGAGCTGATTTTCTGATGGGTCCCTCGTCGGTTGGCCTATAGTTTATATGCCATGTGTTGTTCTCTTGGATCCTCGTCAAACTCCCAGTCTCAAATGAGGATTGAAGACGAAGCTCTGAAGTGAACGATGGTACGCCTGAGCACATCTAAGGTGTGTTTTTAAGAGTTAAAGGGTCAGTGACATGACGCTGTTCAATCATTTATTAAAACATGTTAAAATGCAGTTCATATGCAGTAGTCAACATTTGAAGTGAATCAAAACCTTTCAGCAAAGTTGTCCTAAAGCCAAAAAAATACTCAATACATTTTTTTTGACTACTGTATACACTTTTCAAGCTTTTATTATTTATTTAAAAATGCTTCTCAGCTTACTATTTCAAAACATGTCTGAAAAATATGTTTTATTTTACAACCAGAATTCCAGAAATGTTGAGCTCTTTTCAAATTTGATGTCTGCTACAGGTCTCGAAAAAGTTGGCACAGGAGCATCAAAGGGCTGTAAGCAATGCGTTTTGAAAAGATTCAGCTGGGAGAACACCTAGCAACTAATTAAATTAAAGATGGGGAGAAGCGCTTCAATCTGAAAGAGTGAGATCTGAAAAGAAGAGGAGATGCCACACCATGATAAACATGTCCCAGCTATTTTGGTCAACAATTTATACAGACACCTTCTCACATTTTCATAGTTTATTTACTATAGTTTACAAAACAGTAATTAAATATGACAAGAGCTCAGAGTAAAAAAAAAAAAAATCCAGTTGATCATATCAGATAACTTTGATAGAAAAGTATGTAATGAATTTGGCTGAAAAGCGGTTATTAGACAATACCAATACCTAGCTAACAATGCTTAATTTTATTAAGTCTGTGGTCTAAAAATTATGCATTAGCAAAAAAAAAAACAACAACAACACTTAAGCAAAGCATGCTCAGGTCAAAGTACATCACAAAAAAATTCCAGATTAAATGGATTCCTGTTTAAATTATTATATTTGACACACACATTTTAACAGAGCAATGGTGAATGTAATTTTTGTACCTTATGTCATCGACCCTTAATCAAATGTTGTATTTTGCGAGTGAAGCTACCTCCTTAATGACCTCATTTGCACTACACATGACAATGTGGTAGACATTATCCTCTCATTTAGAATACCATTTTTAATGTAAATGAGAAATAAATGCTCCATGTTGACATCGTCATCGCTCGGGACCGTGACCGATCTCCTCCAGGTCCTTAGCGGGTGATGTACAGGTAGGATGCAGTCGTCTGAAAGGCGGATTTGTAATTTCCTGCTAAACGAAGCCCTAATTTTGAGTGTCGCTGGCAGTCCCGCTCAACTTTCCCCTAGAAATGAAAGATGTATATTTTGCTTAGCGCAGACAAAGGCAATAACTCCAGAGGCCAAATCAAGAAATCGTGATCCAGGACTTTTTGTCGATGGATTGTGGTTCCTCAATAAACTATAAGAAACATCTGAGATGGCCTCATTTTAAAATAAGCATGAAGAAAGAGCTGCAGGCAACAGAGGCTCGGTATGAAGGATTTATAAAGTGTTTATATAAACGCCGAACTGACCAACACAGCATAAATGAGTGCGGACTCTCAAATTTCATAGCAAATTGCTTGTTTAAGGAGAAGCCGATAACAGCTAGGTTAGCTGCAATTAGGCTTTATTAATGACCCAAAAACCCTCTGTGGAGTATTTTTCCAAACATACCACCGATCCTTTGCCAAAGGAGATGCAGGCTGGATGGTGACCATCTCCAGAAATGGACGGGGAAAAACACATCTATTTACTTGCTTCCATAGTAACGTCTCTAAGAAGGTTGCAGTGTTTTATGAGACTCAATATAAAGTCAATTCTCCGTGAAGAGCACAACCCCTCCTTCTGGCCAGTGGTGAATGGCCCCTGTTACCTGTGATTTCTTGGCTCAATAACAAACAGTAGTTGTAATACTTCATCCGAGGAAGGAAGCAGAAGCTTTAGAAGCAATAAAATATTGACCTCTTCATCAGCCAAAACTAGCACAATACCAGCCTGCACGTCTGCATGCTAGCAAAACACATCAGTAGCTTTCATAATGGAGGACAAGACCAACCGCTGGCTTTACAACGCAATCTGGCCTCTACGATCTATTATGATTGATGCAGTAACATTTCTATCGTCAGAATGATCTGAACGGAACGATTTGTTGCAAATCTAGATTTAGCAATCTGCCTCAGGCTTTTCTCGATGGGAAGTTTGTAACTTTCCAACATCTCACTTCACTTATGTGCTCATTCTGCCTTTATAGGCCCTGTCTCATGTATTCAGAAGTAATGGTCTACACACTGGATTATTTCCCCTCTGCTTTGACAAGAATCATTGTCTATGGTTTGGTAACTTTTCAACTTTTAGGGTAAGAGATGTAATTGTGTGTGTATATACATACATATATAATTTCAATTAAACACATACCTATTAAACTTCAGAATCTATTTTGTGAATACTGAATGCTTCAATTAATGCAAACTGTTTTTCATCTATTACATTCAGATGCAGAAATAATCTTTATTACAGTGATGAGTGACAAATGCAAATTAAACCCTGCGACACGTGTCGATACATTGATGTGCGAAAACATGAAACAATTGGTCTTTGCAAAAAACTGAATGGTATTTAAATTGTTTTTTTTTTTACCTCTGATAATACACAATGTTCAACTCATTTACAACTTAAGCCCTATTCACAGCGAGCACAATAACAATGACGATAACGCCAATCAGAATCCATCCTGTTCTCACAAGCTCGAGAATTTAAAGCGACAGATGCATGAAATAAAGAGACAATATAATTTGCCTGTGCGGACGCTAATATCAATAGCCTCATAATTATCGTGCTTGGCGTAAATGGGCCGTTATCTGTGAATTACCTAACCTAACACCAAACTTCAACGGTTTGAGTTAAAAATCTTGGTTTGTATTCTGCTGAAGAAACAAAGTCACTGGATGCCCTGGGGGTCAGCAGATAAACATCACATTTTCATTTTTGAGTGAACTCTATTGTGAGGAAGTATCGGACTCTTGATGATCCATTTGCAGCACTGTATTTAACACAAGTCAGACATGCAGAAGTCAAGATCACGGGCAGACCGATGCAATAAGGAACAGGCAATATCGTAGAACATTACTCGTAGAACAGGCAAAAGGGTCAGGGCAGGCAGCGAGAATCAAATGCCGCTTTTCCACTGCGTGGTACGACTCGGTTCGGCACGGTTCGTTACGGCACAGCACGGCTCAGTTCGGCTCGGTTTGCATTTCCAATGCAGTTTAGTACCGCTTTAGAGTGGGCCGTGACATCCTCGTAAACGCGACACAAACAAACACACAGCAATGGAGTATTTTTCATTCCGCGTTGCCCCATCAAGCTCTCGCTGGATCCGCTCCTCGGTATCAACGAGAGGAGCGTCTGTACTTCCTCAATAGACCACGAAACAGCCATTTTTGGTTAATACAAAAA
>JAUMHQ010000013.1:126492-139700 GCA_032361165.1 Enteromius paludinosus | reverse complement strand
TATTTATTTAAAAAAAAAAGATTTTAGATTTTAAAGTTTTATATTTCACTCCAACGTTTGTTTCCATCTTTGACAAAATTTTACTTAAATAAAACAAAAATACATACATTTAAAACAAACAAACAAACAAAGCTTTCATCTCATTTAAGTTTTTAAAAAGATTTTTTTTATTCCAACATTTTTTACATACTTTTTTTTATATGTTCAGAGATCCTTCGAATACAACATTCGCATAATGTTTTTAGAAACGTTTTAGAAATGTTCCCTCAAAAAAGATTTTGAGAATTCAAAAAACTTTTCAAAATAATGTTTTTATAACTTCATGGGAACTTTAGCAAAACACTCATATTCTTGTTACCTGGCATGAGCTTTATGACAAATGAGAATTACTGCACTAAAAATTGTATTACATCAATGCAGATTATTATTTCTTTATGCTAGTATTTGATATCTGTGCAATGCTTGTATAAAAAAAGTGACTTACACTGCATCCATAGCATGTATTTTACCAGTCCATGGATTGGGAATCAAACCCATGCCCTTGATGTTGGAATCATGAACACATTACAGTACGCCTTCGACTCTGTACCGTATAGCTTCTGTATGTGTTGTTTGCTGCGATCACTACCTTGGGAGCAGCTCAAGTCAGATTCTCGTAACTGACCTGGCAAATAAATATGCAATTCTGATTCAATGAACTTTCCAGTGGGTGTTGTGACTCATCAATACCAAGAGAAGAGGCTTTTGAGCTGGTTTGGCAGCAGTATAATTTATGAACATTAAATTAATAGTGAAGCCTAGTCTAGACAGAATGTTATATTATTCCTTTTTCCACAATTCCCGTTCAGAACTGCATTTGGTTTCATCTTATCTGCAAGTGCACCTGTGTTAACGAATTGCACAATTTCTCTGTATTTGTATTTCAGTGGTTAAACCGTGTGACGCATGAACAAAGAAAAAAGAGAAAGACAGCTTGCATTTCTATTGGAAGATGATGTAACAACATAGCCTCTTTCTCGTTCTTGTTATTGTAAAGAAAGTATTGCAATGGCACATTAATGGTAAATTTACCCAAAATTGTTTGTGCAAATGGGTATTATTTTGCATAAAAAGCCAGCTCCCCATTTGATTCTTATCTCACACATGTTCATTTGACTCGAGTTCAGCACTAAAGCTGCTCTGTGGCACGATCACACGCGGTCTCAGAGCAGTGCCTCAGACTCTACAGACGTTCACAGCGTTACAGACATTTAGATTTATTATTATTATTATTTTTTTTAAATGCCATTTATTCCTTTGATTTCAAACTGCATTTTTAGCCTCATTACTTCAGAATCATGATAATTCAGAAATCATTCTAATATTCTTATTTGCTGCTAAAAAGTTACTATTATTATTATTATTATTATTATTATTATCAGGTTAAAAAAACGGAGTAGATTGTTTGTTACACAATTCATTTGATAAATAAAAAGTTCAGAAGAACCACATTTATCTGAAATATATATTTTTATGAACATTATAAATGTCTTTCATCACTTTTATTCAGTGTAAAGCATCCTTGGTAAATAAATAAAATGAAATAAAACAGAAAGAGATTATACTGACTCTAAAGTTTTGAATGGTACAGTGTGTAATGCCAAAAAAAAGCTTTTTTATTTCAGCTAGATGCTGTTCTTTAGATCTTTTTATTAATGATGCTGAACATTCACAGATATAAACTATAATTTACAATATATTCAGATAAAAAGCACATTTTCTAAATAGTAAAAATATTTTACAATTTTACTGCTGGATTTTGGAAAAATCCTGTTCGAAAACTTTTTACTGCTACTGTAACTCCTATTTAAACTCTCCGGAGGTTATAGAAACAGACAACACAAGCAATGCTGACAATGCCACCTCTGCCTTCATCTGCCCGGAGCCTGTCTAAACAAAACCCATGCCAGCTTCATCTGGAAACCAAAGATATCTTAAAAAACAATAATGTCTGCATCCTTCTGGATGGGAAGCTTGGCAGTTTGGTGGCCAAACGATGCATCAATAGTATGCAAACACTCAATGCACATTCACACATATTAACCTTTAACAAACAGATTGATGGATTGTGGAGAATGTTTCCAGGAAGATGGGCCTGGTGCTTTTTGGGCCCAAATAAGCCAACATTAACATTACCCAAAGCGTCTGAGCGAGAAGAAGTCGTGTCTGCCAGCAGTCCTGTAGTCGAGGAGGGAGAGAAGAACAGAAATAAGGAAACGCTGCACTGAAATGCTAGATTGAATGTTACTGTCTGCCATTTGTTCTGCACTACAAATTGTCCAATATACTGGAATGCACATAATAAATCACTGACGTATCATGTTTCACAGCAGCTTTACATCCCTTTACAAAGCCAAGCAACACAGGTCTTCTCCTCCAGAGGCTGTTTAAGGTCATGAAAACTTCTGCCATACAGTGCTAATTAATTGTGAACTAGTTTATTTCAGCGATCTTGGTGAATGAGGTAAATTCAGCTCGAACACACACTGTGTTTATTGTGGTGTGCTGGAAATCATCGTTAATGCTTTAAGAGGCTCGTATTAATGTGTGCATGCCATAAGAATATCAGGTTTTACCGACATCTGCAAAAATTAGCTCACGTAATGAACGCATTCTGAACTGTTTTCAGAACGTTCGCATCCGTTGTTGTTTAAATACTGAGTGTCTGAGCTAATGACTCTTATGAACCTGTTCCTTGTAGTGAATCAGATCACACAGGGCTGATTCTTCAGCAAATGACTCTTGTGAGGTACTTCTTTTTAGTCATTCATAGAATATACTGTGACCTTCTGATTGATATTAGCTGGCTCTTTGAGTGAATCAAAAACACACAGTGCAAGTCCAATTCCTGGAGTAATGACTCTTATGAACATTTTCTCAAAAACATATAAGCTAAGTTGAGGCCATTAGTGGCAATAGGTCTATGATCTACTTCGGCTTAAAGGGGTCATCCGGTCCTACATGCACTTTTACAAGCTGTTTGGACCGAAATGTGTGTTGGGAGTGTGTGTACACAACCACCCTACAACGATAAAGTTCCACAAGTATTTTTATGAAATTAAAAGAAAAATAAGTTGCCCCTTCTGAAATCAAGCCATACTCAAATGCATGTGGGTGTGGCGTCACACCGACAGAGGCCACTCCCACAGTAGTTGACTGACAGCAGCGTGTCACACAGACTGAACTGTTGTCTTACCTCAGACCCGCCCTGAGTGAGCCGTCATCAGACCGAGACACAGAGACAAGCAAGTATTAATGAACATAGCAGTAGTCATTTACCCCCAACATCTGAGTGACTGAATACGCAGAGGATTTACATTACGTTTGGTTCTGAAAGGAAACGCCCCCTTGATCAACCGAAATGCGTTTAAGTTCCCGCAAATAATTCATGACCCAGCCACACCTATAGAAGCAGTGAGTATTATGTCTTTTCATGAATCTTTGCAAATGACCTCTCCTAATAATGTGCTAATTAGCAAGTTTCACTATGAATATGGCTAAAAAAAGGTCCTCCGAGAGCGCCTTGAAAAAGAGGGGCGGAGTCAGCGGAGCTCGTGAAGATTTAAAGGAGAAGTACACAGAACAGAGTGATTTCTAAAGAGCTGTTTATGACAGGGGAAAATTAGTTTTTTTTTTACACTATCTTTGATAAATTTGAAAGCAATCTATATTACAAACTTTCCATTAAGACCCTAAAAAATCATATTAGCTTGTGGAATATTGCATTAGTATGACCCCTTTAACGATGCTTTTGGGGAATTCAACCCAGTCTGATTCATAGACAAATGACTCTTATGGATCAAAAACATTTAGTGCTGCAAGTCACGTCTGATTTTCGACTTTCCTGAGTAGGTTCTTTTTAGTGAATCACAGATGTTTATAAACCAGTTGGATTTGTTTGTAAATGAGTGATAACTAATGAATCACAAGTGATTAATATTGTGAATGAAGTACTGATAAGCTATAAGTTTTTCATATACAGGATGACAATGTGCAGTTAAAATAGTCAAATATGCTGTATTTAATTTTAAAAGGAATTAGAGAAATATCATTATGCATAAAATGTTATTTTTTCTGTGTTGTTTTACATTTATTATTGATATATATTCCCAATATATTCCCTATATTCCCAACACTGGCTGCAGAATTTCATTTCAACCTTAAAAAAACAATAATGGAACTGTCATAGTATTTAAAGTAAACACTAATATTTCTGAACCACTGTAGAACAGTTTATTATACTGTATATATCACAGTATTAACACTTTATTAATGAAAGCTACAGCATACTGTCGTATTAACTGTAGTGAACTGATAAACTGTAATCGATACAGTTGTATAACGTAATTTTTACTACAGTAAACTTTAGTGTGCTGTAATATAATATTCCCTACAGCTGTAGAAAACGTAATGCAGTTTTGGGCTAAGCAATATATTCACTATATTATTACCACACCAAACTAGTTCAATCATTTTATAGCATGGTTTAACAAACCTGTAGTATTTACTATTACAGAGTTTTTTTCAAGATTGTTAAGAATCTGAGCCAGATTTGGAAGTGTTAAATTCCCGTCACAGATGTTACGTTGTTCACCATGACAACGTACAATATATGCAAGATAAACCAAGAGAATTTGTAGCAATACACCTGACAGCGTTGCAGTTCATCACCCTCGCAAAGCAGTCTGCTTTAATCCCCAGACCACAAACGTCTTGCCAAAACCTTGATCTGACTTATTTTCCGTTTTACATAGACGGGGCCAACGTGTGCTGTGTTTCTGAACTTGAGCTGCAATTGCTCCCACTTTACCAATAACGTTATGTTCATGACGGATTTTAAGTTTAATATTCAGTCGCTCCAGAGGTTTATCCATGGATTTAGAAACAGCATATACCCACGTTCAGTGACAGGGCCTCTGATGGACACCTTCTGAACAGTGAAATATTTATTCATTATGACTAGTCATTAAATATGACCACACATCAGGGACAAATGGGATTTAAAGGCATAGTTCATCCTAAAATTTTAATTCATCAGTCATCGTTTTCTCACCCTCATGTTTTTGCAAACCTTTATGAGTTTCTTTCTTCCACACAACATTAAATATTTAGAAGAATTTGGGTAACCAAGCAGCTCATGGTAGCCATTGTCTTCCCAAATGTAATTAAATTGAATTATATATTTTTTATTATTATCGAAAATAGTAGCTTAATCAGTTAATCAATCAAATGACTCTCATGAGCCGGTTCCTTAAGTAAATCAAATGCAAACACAGCGACCAGCAAAGTCTGATTCAAAAGTGAATTATTAATCTCATGTTTTATTAATATGACTGAATCAAAGACACACACTGCGGCCAGTCTGATTTCTGAATGAACGACTCTCACAAGTCAGTTCTTTTAGTGAATCAAAATTCACAGAATTGTTCTTGTTGCTCAGAAATGGTCCTGGGATGAAGGCAGAAGTGTGCTTACTATGTTTTGGAACAGAGCCATTGCAATGAAAGCGATATTTTACAAATTTCATTCACCTATCAATTTTAGCACGCTTTAACTAGGCAAACGTTTCTGAAAATGCAATATTTCATTAGCAGCCCTAACAATATAGCCGCGTTTTACCCACAATGCCTTTCCATCTGCTGAGCAAACGGCATAGATGTTTTACATCGCGTCACCAATCTGCTTGTATTTATACGGTCAATACAAGCATCGTGAGTCATTTGTTTTTACCATCTGGGTTTCATTATTGAGTTTTCATCCAAACATCTCAAAGCTGGATCAGATATTTTCGCCAGTGTTTATTTTAGCATGTTTTATTAATATAATCGTAAGGTATTTGGACATTAATCCCACAATCTATTTATTTTGATATTCAGATGAGATTTCATGAACCATACACGCGTGTCAGATGTGTTTTGCTTTTGGCAGAAGTTGGACATTTCAGTCTCGCCTGGGTTGTTTTTCAGTTTTTGTCATCATGAAATCTTACTTTTGGGGTAATATTTCAGCATAGAGCCTTGCCTCTTCATCAGGAAATGGCCCACTCACCATTTACCTCAAAAAATGATCTCAGCCTTATGGTCATTTTGCAGAGGCGCTCCACGTCGGGTCCTGAGATTGGATACACTGGCGTTTTGACAGACCGCTGTGACACACTATATTTGGTATTTTGTCCTGCAGGTGATGTGATTTATTCTGGAGCGTAAAGAAAGTGCTCCTTCAAATAAGAGGAACAGTCAAATTCACTTAAGTCCAGCGGTTCGGGCAACGTGCAATGAATTAACAGAAACTTGTTTCATTCTAATGTTTCAGTCACTTTTGCCCTCGTACTATGCTTAGTGTCTGCGTTAGGTTTCAAATGATACGCAGCTGTCTAACACAGGGAAAGAGAGGCTGGCATTTTCTTGGCATCTTCTGAAGCCGTGGCAGAATTTGATAACGGACTCTGGAGAGCTGACTTAACGGGAATCCGTTGTGCTCTTTGGCCGAAGATACGAGGTGTTCCTTTACGTGATGTGAAAATTTCTAGGAAAACAGATGAGAACGTGCTATTGCAAGTATGCCAGGACTATAACAAATTTATATAGAAGAAGATGCATGGATAATGCATTGAGAAGTAATCAATGTAATCAGATTAATTAACGAAAAAAAAACAAGAGACAAGAATGCAAAAAAAAAAAAAAGAGAGAATTCTACATTTTTAATTATAATTTTTTAGGCAAATATGGAAGCTGTGGATTAAAATAATAATAATAATAAAATAAATTGTGCAATTGTTTTTTCTCATCATTCTTTGTTTGAAAGGACAGAAAAAAGGAGATATGAACATGGAACTGCAAAATACAAACCCATAATTTTCACTTTATCAACACAGATAAAAAATAAAGATGTAATTGTGACCTTTTATGCAACTTTTTAATTGTATGTATTTATTTAGCCTTCAGTTGCAAGTTTCTATCTCATAATTAAGAATTAAATTAAACTCATGATTCTTTTTTTTCAGAACTGCAAGAAAAATTTCAACATTTTAATAGATATAAACTCAGAATTATCAGAAAATATCACAACTGTAAGATAAAAAAAATAATAAAAAAAAATATATATATATATATATACATATATATATATATTTGAAAAACATTGGTGATATAATGTTTTCAAAGATAGATAGATAAAATAAAATACCAGATCATTTTATGTTTCCGTGCAATAAGTTTAGTTCAAGTTGTAAAATGTGAAAAAAAGGGGAGAAAAAATATAAGATTCATTATTTTCAATCTGAAAAATATTTCAGAAAATAATTAAGATGTGTACACACGTTTTCAAGGTGTAAGCAAATTAAATTATGTATAAAAAGTTAAAACATTAAAGGTATCCACTTTTTAAGAACCAAAATTTTACAAGATTTCAGTGACACGGAGTATCAGAAAGCAGCAGGAGCTCGAAATCCCAAACTCCCGTATAGTGCCACACAAAGGAGTTCAGTGATTGACAGGGTTTGACCCGAGTCAGCGATATTTTATGAGTCTTACGGCTGAGTGCTTTTCTACTCCACATTATTCCTTTCATTCTGATCTCACTGCGAGGTAAACCTCATACACCGCCGCTGTGATTTATTCTTAAACACAGAAAACTCCCCTTAATGGCCATGTAGGCTGTAAAGATGACAGTCAGGTTAGCATTGTTTTATTGGCACAGGAGAGTGTGTTAGCAGGCCCCGGACTCAGTATTTCACTTTAATTTCCGTTCCCGGGACAGTGTTGGGCTCGGCAGGGCACGAGCTGGGTTGTTATTACTGTAGTCAGTCAGACCGGCACGTCCTTTAAAACCAGCAGACACAGTGAGGGTGAGAAAGCAACACACAATTACAGCAGTCAGACTGTAAATCTCACATTCTGGCTGTAGAAAACAATACATCTACCTGTTAACCACAAAAACAGTCATAAGGCTCAATTAAAAAAAAATAAAAAAAAGATTTATTTTTCACATTAAAGCTAAATAAACGAGCTTTCCATTAATGTATGGTTTGTTAGGATAGGACAATATTTGGCCGAGATACAACAACAACTCGTAAAATACATATGATTTAGCAAAAATCGTAAGAATCCGTACAAGTAAGGTCGTATGAATATGTACAAATTGTTGTGAGACTGGGTTGGATACAACTACTTGGAAATTTGGAATCTGAGGGTGCAAAAAAATCTAAATATTGAGAAATATTTTAATGTATCTTGACCTTTACTTTGTATCGTATCGATTTTTGGCGTGAAAGAAAACAAATCATTTTGACCTATACAATGTATTATAGGCTATTGCTACAAACATACCTGTGCTGCTGATGACTGCTGCTGTGCTCCAGGCTCATATAAATGTTGTGTGCTGTATGTGTACAGCCTGAATTCAAGAAAAAAGAAAATATTCAAATAGAGCCAATGTTTTATTCACAAAGGGGACATAGACAACATAAAGAATTAAACTGAACAAAAATATTATAAGTTTATGCACAAAATCATTTCAGATGTAATCCCTGCTACAGGTCTCTAAATAGTTGGGACAGGGTCATGTTTGGTCTAGCATCTCTTCTTTTCAAACAGTTTGAAGACGTCTGGGCATCGATGTTATGAGTTTCTGGAGTTGGAGTTTGTATTGGAATTCGGTCCCATTTTTGCCTGATAGAGGTTCCCAGCTGCTGAAGAGTTTGTCTTTGACGTATTTAATGATGCTCCGACCGAATGTACTCTATAGGTGAAAGATCTGGACTGCAGCAGGTCAGTTCAGCTCTGGACTCTTCTACTAGAAGTCTTGCTGTTGTAATCGCTGCAGTGTGTGGTTTAGTATTGTCCAACAACAACGTCAAATTTGAACTCGTCTGACCATAAAACTCTTGTCCACTTTGAAACAGTTCATTTTAAATGAGTCACATACGGCTTATTTTATCATGACAGAGCTTTATTTGGTCTCAGCAGATGTCTCGGAGGATTGTGTTTACAGACAGGGGTTTATGGAAGTATTCTTGGGCCCATTTAGTAATGTCAATGACAGAATCATTTGACGAGTAATGAGTGTCGTCTGAGGACCTGAAGACCACGAGCATCCAACAAAGATCTTCAGTCAATTTGATGTTAAGGGATGTTGTTTTTAAAGTACTCCACAATATTTTTAAACACTCTTTCACAGGTTGGAGAGCTTCTGTCCATTTTTACTTCTGAGAGACTCTCTAAGAAATCCATTTTACGGCTACAGTACTGGTTTAAAATGAACCAATCAGATAAATCTGAGGGGAGTTTTTTTGTGTGTTTATATTAGCAACGGGGTATAGGAGTTTGTTCACCTATAAACATGCCTTCTGTTTAATTCCCTTGCGCTCTGTATAGCTATTTTTAACAAGAATATACCCTGTGTTAACAGCTCTTCTACACTGTTTGACGAAGATTACTAATCTCAGATTACATATAAATATATACACGGGTTTACTGTAAGGTCACCAGATTTCTTAAATTTGACATTTGCTAGTTCAGTGATTAATATATAATTGAAATATGACTTGTCTATGGAAAATAAATAAATAAATACTGGTTTTAATACCAGTAATTCATAAAAAAAATTCACAATATGACAAATAGTAAATAGTAACCACTACAAACAGCAAAACAGGGTAACAGTATATGACATTATATTAAACAAAAAGGGTATTACACAAGAAAACAATGAGTATAAGAACATATAAGTGTGACTGTATTTACCTTTTTATCTTAATTTATAATTATTATTATTATTATTTTTTTTACCTCTAACTGTATTTTATTTTTCCCAAATTATTAATATTTTGTTAAGAGTAATTCAATGTTTGTAATTCAATCTTTTCTCTCCATAAACAGGATTATTATTTTGCCCATTCTGAGCACAAAATATGAACTTTTAGCAGATTGAAGTGTTGCAAGTGTTAGTTTTAGGTTTTATTTTTTCATATTGGGCTGTGCTCTCCGTAATGTGAGCTTGTTACCCTTTCAGTCGAATCACTTCGATGTTACATATGAGAACTCGCCAGAGAGACCAATTGCCTTTGAGCTTTATACAAAAGGCCAATGAACATTGGCGTGCACTTGACTGCACTCAGGTGCACCTCATCACTGTGAGTATAAGAGGGCACGAGTGCAGTGCACTTGCAGCTTTTCGCTTCAGAGCTGGAGCTGGAGATCCTCTTGGCTGCATTGAAGTTGACGGTTGATCTACTGCAATCCTGCAATCTTTTGCTCTCGTCTGGCAGCGTTTTCTGGGCGGCTGTCAGCGGATCCTGCGAGAATAGGATCATACTGAGTGCTCGGAGATGCCGCTTCCCTGGGCAATACAGGAAAAAAGAGCAAATTTTCACGGTTGGTGAAGCGTTCTCAGGAATGTCGATCTGATCATGGACTCAACAAGGAGTGTCACCTCATCTAATGCGTTGGCTCATGGTGCCTCTCTAGCAGATATCTGTAGGGCTGCAGGCTGGGCGACAACCAACACCTTCGCCAGGTTCTACGACTTCCGCGTAGAGGCCGTGTCCTCCCGTGTCTTCAGCAAGTGAGCGGGAGACCGGCTTGTGTTGGCTTGCTGCGCCATTCCCACGGGATCCATGCACCTTATCTCAGTGTTCCCCTTAACTAGGCGAACTTGAGTCCTCCTGCCCCGCAGTCGGCCCCAGAGCGGAGTAGCTCCGACTGTGTTCCTACTGGGTCTCCTTCGCCCAGTAGGTTGTGGCTACAAATCTCAATTTTCCACAGTGAGCCAGAAGGCTGTGTTTCCCTTCAATTTTATCCATATTCTTATTGATAAGATATATATATATAAAGCTCAAAGGCAATTGGTCTCTCTGGCAAGTTCCCATATGTAACGTCTCCGTTCCCTGCTTCAGGGAATGTGGGTTACGTTCGTAACCTAGACATTTTCAGCACAAGTATAGTATGTACTGTATGTTTGTGTCACGAGTGAGACGCTGGGAAGCTTGCGGATTCATTTGCAAAACAGTTTATTAGACAAACACAGAATAGAAACGGTACATCCAAGTCACAGGTGTAAGAATAATCCAGGAAGGGTAGCATAGGTCGGCAACGGAGATCCAATGAAGAGACAGACAGAGAAACTTGGGAAAACACGAATGGCTGGACACAGGGAGAACACAGGACAAATCCAGAGCATTGACCAGCGACTAACACAAAGACAACCGGAACTTAAGTACACGTAATAATGGGCGAAGACAACAATCAGTTACTGGGGCAACACATTAGCTTGTTCGGAAGTTCGACTGGCACTTCCAGCAGATCATTACAGTTTGTATGCATGAGTTAATTCATAAATAAATTTTTTATTAAGACTATTTGCACTGCAAATATTTTTTGTTTTGCTCTTAGTCAAAATATCTAACAATTCTTTAATCAAGAAGAATTTTCTGAACAAGTAAAATTTTTTGTCTTGTTTTCAAAATATCTGCCAATGTGGTGAGCAAAATAATCTTGTTTTCTGTTTGAAATAATTGGGGCCCTATATTTGCTGATGCACAATGATGCCACGTAGTTATGTCCAGTGTTTCTACATTTTTCATGTACATATTATTATGGGATTCTTTCATTAACATTAATTCATTTAGCAGACACTTTTTTTTCTTTCATGTTGCAGACCAGGAAATAGCAATTGATTTACAGTAGAGACGCAAGAAGTATACAATTATTATTACTTATTATATTTAAATGACACAACCTTGTTGTTTTTAATGCACCTACTGTATTTTGATGCAGCTAAATTCTCAATAAACCTGTTTTTATTGATACTGTTTCTGTTGTCATAAAAAGGGATGAATATGAAATATTGACTGAATAGTGACTTATTAAAACTACATAACCAGCTTTACCTTCTAAGATGTAAAGCAACATATCTCTTAACTGAAAGCGCAGCTCCTTTCAGCCGTTCGCTGAACGAAGCAGACGCAAAGCTCGCGCTCATGCGCCAGTCAGTATCAGATGCAGAATATATTTTAATTTGCTACAAGCAGGATACACAAGAAGCACGTTTAACTCGACACGCAGGTGGTCGTCGTGGTAATAAACACCGTAAATAGCAACTGTTCACGTGTCCGCGCTTAATGCGCATCTGGTGTATGAAAAGCATTTCGGGGGCCCCTTGGCTTTCAGGGGCCCAAGGCAGTTGCCTACCTTTGCCTAATGGGTTTATAAAGTCCGCCCCTGGTTACAGTAGTAACATAAACATTATCTATGACACTTTTGCAGGAACTATGGTTAATGTGGTATGGGTTGAACAGACTGAAGCTTGTGCAGAGTGATTGATCAGTAATGTAATCCAAAGCAGTGTATGTCACAGTGTGTGACGCTGAACCCTGTCCTCGTCTCTGGTCCACAGCTTCTATAAAAGCCCACAACTGCCTTTTACAATCTCGCTGTGATTCACACTCTCTGATTCCATAAATCTCCCAGCATTCAGTGCTGTAGAAGGGTGTGGGTCAGGGTTCACGAGGCCATGGTTTCGCTCAGGCGTAGTTATGGCTTGCTCCAAAGGCTCCGCACTGTACCTTTAACGCCCGGCCGTTTAATGAAGACCACAGGCGCGCACTGACCGTGACTACCCCGAGCCCAGCCAAAAGCCCCTGCAGTATAGAAATTGGCCATGTTTCAAAAGTTTATAAAAACAGTGGGACCTAATGGGTCAATTGCTGTGAACGCCGAGCGCAGTATTATTGCCAGGCCGCTGACTGCATTAAAGACTCTGATCTGCAGCTGCGTGTGAAGGGTGATAATGGGCCTTTGCAATTGACCCAAACTTTCTCCGTCAGATGTCTGACACGATACAATAAAACGTTAAAGAATTCCTTAATGCTTTAGACAATACCACATCAAACAACCACTTAATGCTTAAATAGTGCAAATAGGCAAAGAACTGAGCATTAGATCACTGGAAATAATAACAAAAACCTAACCATGCAGGGGACACTGAGGAAAAGCATTTGTCTTCTAAACGGAAAGTGCACCATAACATACTGTCATGCCATTCCCAACCGATATGACTGTTTTATTTACTAGAATTTTATTACATAAAATAATAAAATAAGAGGATTAAAGGGATAGTTCACCCAAAAATGAAAAATTGATGTTTATTTACTTACCCCCAGGGCATCAAAG
>JAUMHQ010000013.1:61023-71625 GCA_032361165.1 Enteromius paludinosus | reverse complement strand
ATGTAATTATACAAATTTGTGTCCTCATAAACCACATAAACCCGCACACACACACACACACACACACACACACACACATGTACACAAACACACACACAGAGAAATGCGCGCACACACAAACAGATGGACAGACACACACACACACACACAAACACAGACAGATAGACACAAACACACACAGGTTTTGCAGTGTTTGTTGAACAGCATACACACACACACACACACACACACACACACACACAAAGCAATAAAATATACACTAAATTAAAAACACAGTTTCCAAGTAAACACAACAGTTAAAGCATTTCCTTTAATATTAATTAAAGACTTCCCCACAAGAAACAGCAGTTCCCAAAGAGGCTTCAGAATGAAGTTAAAAGTATTTGTTTAGGTTTTGGACATTTATTAATATTAATAATTTATTTAATCTTCTTATTCAAAGCTCTACAACATGCCAAATCTATTATTCATTTATTTTTTCATAAAAAAAAAAATAATAATTTAAAAGTTAAAATAGTAAAATTAATTGTAAACATTAAAGCAGAAAATCAATAGAAACCATACTCGATTGTTTTTTGTTTTTTTTAGAAATCGCAACATACAAAACACATATGACAAATCTACTTTTAGTTTAAAATGTTTGTGTGTGTGTGTGTGTGTGCATCTTTTAAAGGCACTATAAAATAAAGTCACTCTTCTTATTAAAGCATCCATACCTGGAATTCCCTATTGCATAGTTCATCATCATTTTCAGATAGGTTTAACAAAGCATCATTTAATATGTTTGGGAATCACAGATGTCAGAGGTCAAAGTGAGAGACACGCTATCTTTTCATTAAAACATTAATTAATCATGCCTTCATATTCAGTAAAAGTGAATGCACCTATTCATGGCACTGACAGAACAGAACATGCTGATCGATGCACAACACTGTGAATGCTTGAGAACTATCAAGAACTAATATGAAAAATGAGACTTTGCCACTTTACTCTGTACAGTCCATTTATGAGAATATACAGTCACTATAAAGTAAAGTTATTCTTCTTATTAAAGCATCCATACCTGGAATTCCTTATTATAGCAGCTAAACAACAACAATCACTTATAATTCCTTTCACAATAACAACTATACATTCTGTGTGATGCAAACACTCCACAGACTAAAATTAAACTCTACTTTTCAGAATACGGTGTTTACACTAATCACTACAGCTGAAGTGTGTGTTTTCATTTGATGGCAAATCCAGTTAGATTGTTATGAGCACGACTGAATGCCTCGCTTGTTCCATGCTTTCTAGAGCAAAACAGACTTGTCTAACATGCATAACAAAATAAAGAAAAACATCTTTGTCATTTTTTTATTAGTTGAGCAGAATAAAAACAAAACAAGATAATAAACGAAGCCTGCAAACAGACTTCTTTGGGTTTCTTACAAAACAGGCATTTATTGTGTTTGTCTAAACTAAGCATTAGATGCTGCGTTAAAGCGAAGGAAAATCCTATTCTTTCTTATTATTTTAAGTGTTATTATTTATATATATCATCATTTTCAGACAGGTTTAACAAAGCATCATTTAAAATGTTTGGGAATCACAGATGTCTGAGGTCAAAGTGAGAGACACGCTATCTTTTCATTAAAACATTAATTAATCATGCCTTCATATTCAGTAAAAGTGAATGCACCTATTCACAACGCTGACAGAACAGAACATGCTGATCGATGCACAACACTGTGCAGAACTATAAAGAACTAATATGAAAAATTAGACTTTGCCAATTTACTCTGTACAGTCCATTTATGAGAATATACTGGCAAACATACAGTCACAGATCTGCCATAAGAATATGTACACACAATTCTGCATGATAACTTTATCATAGCATTCATATCTGGGACACCGATTAGGAAAATCAATATTACAGGAATGCCAAAGCAAATATCTCCAAATCAAAGACTACAGTTCAGGCCTTGATCAATTGAAGATATTCAGAACAGAAGGCTAAAGGGTTATGACGGGTTAACAGAGGACAAAAACACATAGCTATCTAGCAATGTTTCCTGGAAGGTTTTAAGAAGATTGTTTTGTTATGTTGGATGCATCTCAACTTTAGCGGATGACCAAGACATAAATCAGCCAGTAACAAGGACCCAAATATTATCATGATCCAACAATGAGCAGTGATTGTTTCTTTATGGACCCCAAACACTGTCTGCACACACAACGAAGGCTGTGTGAACATTTCATGCTTACTTTTATGAATGTTTGCTTATTCCTACAACAAGTCATGTGCTGTGCGTCTCAGTTTGAGGTCAATAACAGCAAGATGAGCAGATATTGTTTATTGTTCATTGTTTAAACCAAATTTGATTAATTATTTAAATCAATGTTTTTTTTGGTTTGTTTGTTCTCAAACATATAATATAACATAATATAACATAGACAGACAAACGAGAAGATATAATTTGTAAAACGGATAAAAACAGAGGTCTCGTGACGTTGTTTACGCTGACGCGCGTTGATGACGTAAACCGCTCTGCGACAACATGGCGTCTGCTGTAGATGTGGTAGAGGAGGCTGAAGATTATTCCTTCCTGCCTATTATTCACGACATAATAAAATGGTAAGGAGGGAATATTATTCTGTTTTGTGTTATAACGTGCATATCTCGATGCTGATTTCATTTGAGTGAAGGCATATTTCGTTAAGTTCCGATGTGGGCTACGTGTAAACAGCGGCATGTGTTTGACGTTGCTCTGTTTAACGGTTCTGTCTGCGTTCACCCGTCGACAGCATGGACAAAGACAGCCCCGACGTCCACCAGGAGCTGAATAAACTGAAGACGAAGATCCAGGAGGCTCGGGAGCAGATCGCGGCGATGCCGGGGATCGACATGAGTCCTGCGCTGCAGGAGAGCAAACTGCGCATGCTCCGAGAACAGGTCCGGACCAAAAACCAGCTCCTGCAGAAATACAAGAGCCTGTGCATGTTTGACATCCCCAAACCCTCCTGACACCGAAACCATCCGAACACGAACAGCTGTTTACACGCCTGCCCGTCCATGCCGGTGTGTGTAACTACCGCTACCCACCGCTAGAGGCGATGCGACCCTTATATTTGTAATAAAGCTCTATTTTTATTATTTGTACATATATATTTTTTGTTTTTATTTTGGGAATAGCGGTTGAAAGATTGTGTTTGTTACTAGTGACTGGATTCTGTATACGTCACCTTTGTCATAGTTGTGCATTAAATTAAATCATTTCTTTAATATGGGTTATTACTTTGTCTTTCAATAAAAAATCATATTTAATGTGCTTGGGTGAACTGAAACTATATTAAGGTCTTACTTGAGCCATAGTAAATTAGTGAAAGGAATTTGGGGCCTCATTTCAACAACAGACAATAGCATCCAAGAAGACATTTTCAGTGTTTCTACTAACCGTATTTGTAAATTTGTTCAAAGCCTTTGTACCCGACAACAGACAATCTGAGCCTCCTATTTTCACATTATTGTGCACTTTATAGGTTGTATCCGGAATATTTAAGATGAGTTTTAGCGGCAAGCTTTCAGTTTGGTATAACCTTATTTTTAAAGGCAATATTGAGGCCTTATTCCAAGCCATAATAGATGACTCCGTTTTCTTGGAGTAAAGCGTGTCCACAACAAACAAATGACAAGAATCAGAGAAACCTAGAAGATATTTTCACTTTATACCAGTGTTTTAAAGGAATATTTATACACAAGGGTTTTTCCCAGGTCTCATTTCAAGCCATAACAGAAGAATGACAAGCTCAGCGCCAAGTGTGTACACAACAAAGCGCGGTAATTGAGCTTCCTAGAAGGTGTTTTGATTAGCTGTGAGTTTAGATTTAACTATTTGTAATATATTCAATATTGGGACCTGATTCTAAGCGTAGATTTAGAATAGAAATCGGTTTAATTGGCTTGGCTTGGCTGGTGTAGTAGGTATTTGCAGATATATCTGCAGTTTTCCAGCGTGCACTTATGAGCTTTAGCTGCAAGTTTAGATTTTTTTTTCATGTATAGAAACAATATTTAGGCGCCATGTGTGTACACAACAAAAGACAGTAGTTTGAGCTTCCTAGAAGGTGTTTTGATATTATTCTTCAGTTTTCAGAAAAGATGATCTTTAGCTGCATGCTTGGATGAAATGTGGATGCTTTAATGTGTTCAGAGACAATGCTTCCTCATTCCAAGCAATAATTGATGTCAAGTGTGTACACAACGGAAGACAATAGTTTACGAACTCTGTAAGGTATTTCCTGATTGTTCTGCAGTTTTAAGGAACATCCCTGGAATGTTTTGCTCAGTGGGCTTTATCTGCAAACGCTCAGATCGATCATGAAACCATTTTTAGAGCGCTCAGAGAATAGACAAATTACCAGCTGTGTTTTATTGTTGTCAAGCGTGCAAAAAGACAGTAGTCTTTCTGCAGACCTTCAGATGATGTTAAAACATGAAGCCATACTTCAAGCTTATGTATATGCTGGGTTGGATTTAGTCTCTAGTTGTGGGGCACTAAAGAAATAAATGACTTGCGCTAAGAAGTAACGAGAGGAAGCGTGCACATTCTTGAGAAAAGATTTTATTTCTGTTTTCCATGTGTCAAATTCAACAACAACATAGAAGAATAAATAGGCTATACATTCATTGACAATAAAAAAATTGTTCAAATTGCAATAAAACATTCAAGTTGCTTTCACGGTGATGTAAACAGCTGACATTGCGACTCGACTCTCCGCCGGTTGTCCCCTCAGGGAAGGCAAATGTTGTAAGAAAGCACGTTTGAAGCATGGGGTTGATAAGCCACATCACAGAGCGCTCTGACTGAACAGAACAAAGTCGGTATTCTGTACAGGTCTCGCGAGCATAACATGCGCTTCCACGTCGCGAGAGCTCAAGCCGATGACTTCTACCGCCGGTGCGAACGCGGTTTATCCGGAGTCACCGCAACAGGCACAACTCCCTCTGCCTAGAGACTGCAGCGAGACGGCTGCATCCCACAAGAATGACCGCAGCAGCGCTGGGAACGCCACGGCTCTTAGCTGATAACGCATCGCTCTTTGTCCTTCGCCTGGCCGCCTCCTATCGCCTTCTCTTTGATGTACATCAAGTCACTGTGCACGCTCGGGCGGCGCGCAAAAGGCGCAACGATGCCGTACGCGTCGCCGTCCTTGACCTTCTTGTTTCGGAGGGACTTCTTGTGCAGGATGTCGCAGTACTGCACGGACACCTTGCGATGGAGGTCGGGGCTCATCTCGTTGGGCAGCTTGGCGAGAGTAAAGAGTCTCTGGAACATCTGATCCACGTTAGTGTTCCTCTTGGCTGAGATCTCGAAGTACGCGCACTGCTCGTCGCCGGCGATCAGCTTCTCGATCTCCTCGCGCTGCACTTCACGGTAGAACTCGCGGTCGCCCTTGTTCCCGCAGATGACCAGAGGCACGTCCACGTTCTCTTTGGTCTTGTTTTTAAGGCAGGACTTGGTCTCGTAGATCTGCTGCTTGAGCCGCTGGACCTCGTGGAACGACTCGCGGTTGTCCAGACTGAAAACCAGGATGAAAACATCACCTGTTGCCAAAAGAATAAAGGGAGAAGTTAGAAATGCATTCTACTGCTCAGTCAGAAAGTGTCAAGAAAGCGCGCGTCGGTAGCACGAGTTTATATTTGGCGATATTTACCTGTGAGTATAGATAGTCTCCTCATGGCTGGGAACGGGTGATTCCCAGAGGTATCCAAAATGTCCAGCTGGTATACATCTCCTTTAATGCTGTAGAGTTTCCTGTGAAAGTCCTCTATGGTCGGCGTGTACTGCTCCTCGAAGCGTCCGTTCAAGAAGCGAGAGACTATCGCCGTCTTGCCAACTTTGGTGGATCCGAGAATGACCATCCTGTAGCAGTTTTTCGCGGGGATGTCAAACTCGTTCTCCGTGGGACTCATTTTCTTAATCATGTTTCTGTGTGTGTGCCGGACTGGTGAAGAATAGCTGAGTGTTTCTTTGCGCGCTGAGGCTCTCTGAAGCTGTGAGCGCTGAGGAGCGGCTATTTAAACGCGCTCGCGCCCCTCCTCCGGAGCGCGTCAGGTGCTGAGCGACTGATGCGTCAGTTCTGGTGGATGAGCGCTTTTGGGTGCAGCTAATACCAGGAAAGGGTACTGAGAGGAAAAGTACTTTCACGTTGTGTGTCGAATTCCCTACTGTACATTATTTAAAAAAAAAAAAAAACAATATGTCATTCTTCAACAAAACGCGCTTTAAGCATGTTTGCGCTGTGAAATTATTATTGCACGTAAAAAAAACACCTAATAATTAATCATTTCAAAGAATTGCAGATTTCTTTTTATTGTTTGGTTATGTATACATTGGTGTGTTTATAATAATATGTGATCCTGGCCCAGAAAATCAGTCATAAATGTCAACTCTTTTGAAATTGAGATGTATGCATCATCTGAAATCTGAATAAATAAGCTTTTCATTGATGCATGGTTTGTCACCATAGGGGAAAAAGCGTATGTAGGCTATATAAATCACCTTTAAAGCTGTCCAAATTAAATTCTTAGCAATGCAATGTTTTGATATGGAAATATACACGATCTTTACTTAATATCCTAACTATGTTTTGGCATAAAATATATATATATATTTTAATTTGGACTTTTGCTGCAAATATACCCAATGCTATTTATGTTATTTAGGTCAGGTCAGTATGGACATCAGGCTTTTAGTGTTTGCGTATCTTTGTGTTTGTATTGACCACATTACTGGGGAAGTCTGTTTTATGGGAATTTATTTTTACTTCTTTCGTACCAGTTCTTTATCCCTACATTTCACAGTAACAGCTGAGATGTAATAGCTCAGATAGGTTGTTTATTAACATTAACATTAACATTCCTATATAATTAGGATTACTTGTAACAAACTGTTCTTGCAGGACAGCTCTAGTAAGTTCTAGCTGTTTGTTAACCTCAAACGCAACAGATTGTCCTAAACAGCATTAATTAGTGCATGCGTTAATAATGTACGGGGTTCTGGTTTGTTAATGTTTAGTCGTGAACGCACTTGGGAACGGAAAGAGACGCGTCGTTTGCGACATTAGTCGTTAGTGTTTAACAGCTCCTGGATGTGTGAGTACGAGGTAAATAAAAACAGGAGTCAGTCGACTATGGTTCAGTGGTTATGATAGAAGCGCAGCACCGCGCGTCACCGCAACGCGGCGCGAGTGTCAATCACAGCGATGCGCTCCAGAATGCTGCATTCTGATTGGCTGATAGACGTCCTGAGGCGCTAATTAAAGTTCCAGAGTTTGACAGCGTTATAGTGCCACATTTCACCCGAACAGCTGCAGAGCCTTAAAGTGATAGTTCACTCCAAAATGATCTACTGCAGGCCTGACGGAGGTGTATGCGGTTTCCCAGATGCTGAATCAGGTAAGAGAGTGCCAAGTCACAAACGAGAAATGGGTATATTTAGGATCGTTAATTATAGAAAATGTATGCAGGTGGAACCCCAACGAACCAAATTTTGAGCATGCTTCCGGTTATTTATACACATAGTGTACCCCTAAAAAAAGTTCAAAACATGCATAATAATAGGCCTTATGTGAAGATTATAGAGAAACAATATTAAAGGAACCTTCTGCTTTCAACACTTTAAAAAATATTAAAGAAAAGTTAAATTTTTAATGTTTTCTGAGAAGTCATTTCCAATTAAGACAATATTTGACACTTTTAAAACTATTAAAATGCTAACTAATTAAAACATTTCTGAATGGTCTGTAAATGTTCAAAATGTCCAGCTTTTTCATGTTTATATTAACAGAATATTCGAAATTTGTTAGACTGTTTAATGATCCTCGATCGGCACACCTCATCAAATGCATCCACAGGTCACAGACTTGATAACAACACAACCAATCCACTTACGCAGGTCCGAATATGTGCTTTCAATAGTTTGTATTCTTTCTTTATGCAGCAGAAAACACTGCATTATAGCAACACCTTCTCAAAGATGAAAGTCACCGTGAAATGATTTTTCTCCAGAGCAGCAGGAAGAGCAGGTGATTATAATGAGTTTTTCTTCGACACAAAACGTGGTTTGGAAATGCACATGGCTTCAGCTCATTACAGGAGAGAAACAGAAGTGTGGAGAAGAGAAAGAGAGAGCAGCGTGCAGCTCGATCGATTCCATCGCCCTGGAAGATCTGAAACAGATCGGTTTCAAGGAACGGATGAAAGCTGATGCCCCGCACGCAGAAGCAGGGGCTTCAATGAGAACGAGAGAAAGCAAGGAACTACATGGAAAATGAATGCAGGAGCTGAGCAAATCAAACCTTCACATTCTGAGCGACAAGGACCTTTACCACCAGAGAGAGCATTGACTGTATCTCTACAGCTTGACATTCAAACCATGTGTCCATAAGGCCAAGGAGAGGCAGAGCTCATCACAAGCATTTCTCATTCCCATTGGAGAGGGTTTAGGTATGCCATCTCTCAGACTCATTCATGATTGATTTTTTCAGTAGATTGCAGGAGCTTCTTTGAGAGCCAGACCATTATCTGAACCCCTCTTCACAGGATCATTCACTCAAGAAAACAAAATTGCATCATCTACTCACCCTTATGTGGTAGAAAACCAGTTCAGTTTCTTTACATTGAACACTAAAGTATAACTATATATACAGTAAACCGAGAAGCAATTTGTGACGTGATGTGAGTAATTCAGTTTTTGATCATATCAATTACATTTCAGAATATATTCACATAGCAAACATATGTTTTGAATTAAAAGGATATTTTACTGTAATTGTGGCGAACAGAAGAAAATGTAGCCTGTTTAATAAGTAGTCATCTTGGAAGTCAAAGCTGTACTTTATTTCTGAGCACTGTTATATTAGAAAAATCCAATCATATGTTCATTAACAGACATAAATGGGTCAAGTGTTTGAGAGTTTCAAATGGCCCTTTGAGTTCTTAAGTGCTCTTAAGGACTGAACAAGGCTAATGACTAATTGAGTACGAGCTCTGCAATTAAACCCACAGACCTGCATAATCAATCCTTCAGCCCTGACATTTATAACGGCCCTGAGAGGTTTGTTTTGTATGTATTTAAGTCAGCTGTCAGGTAATTGAATCCATAAGAATGCATTAAAGGAGAGAGAGATGAACACAAGGAAAAAAAAAAAAAACAAGTGCAAGGGAGTCTCAAAGACAAAAACGATAAGAGACAGAATATGGCAGCTATTAACAATCCTGGTAAATTTCTTTGAATACAATTTATTATGCATAACAAATGTTACACCCTTTGGAAAAATGGTGCTCGTGTGAAATCCAAATCTTAAAATGATATTTTTAAAAACTGTTCAAGAAATATAAGTGCACTTAAAGTGAGACGCTTTCATTACTACATTTCCTAAAAAGTGCACTTGCAAAAATTTAATCATCTTTTGTCATGCTTTAAATTATATTTACATAGATGAAATATAAGTTGCCACAAAAAAGACATTTAAGTATATTTTAATGGACCAAAAACACTTAGAAAACAGAATTATGAAGTTACATATAAAGATGCACTTAAGTCATATTTCTAAAATAAATAAAGTATGTTGAGAAGTGCATTGTTTGGGTGCACTACACAAAACATATTAGCAGTATTCAGTTTATGACAGAGGGTCAGATTATGCATCTTTTTGCTTTTAGTTTGTTTTCATGTGAAGCCAGTTAGGACAATGCAACAGATAGATAACATGTTTTCACTAGCAGTGTCTGCTCAGTGGAACTCATTGCAGATACTAAAGAGTGGACTGAAATGTGATTGTCTTGCTTTGGAACTGCTATACTGAATGATGATGACGTCTCAAAGATCAAATATTATCGGTACACAAACTAAACGGAACTACAACCGAGGAAGAGAAAAGTGATTACGCCATAAATTAAAGAAGAAATGGGCTGTTTCTCTACTCCTCGGTACTAGTTGAGACAACACAGAGCATAATAACAACAACATTATAATATAACTGATCTCTTTTTCCATTTTAAATAATGCAGAATTACCAAAAGGAATTATTGACATAGTGTGCTAGTAAATGAATTGATGACTTTGTTTTGAAAGCAGTCTGGAGGCTGTGTTATGTAACGTCTGCATGTTTAATATATTCCTCAAGAGATTGTGAAGCAGAGATATGATGTCAGAGACGCCGCACGGGGTTCGGGATTGATTGTGTTATCATGCTGACGACATCAAAAACCAGACGCTCACGGGATCCAAAATGGCTGCAGCAGAATCTAAAATCATTGAGCGACTGTTGGCCGGGTCAAGGGGTCAAGATTTGAGTGCTTAACATGCTCCGTTTACGCTTTAAAGGAATAGTTCACTCAAAAATGAAATTGTGCTGACACTGTGCTCACCCTCAGGTCATCCGAGATGAAGGCGATTTTTTTTTCTTCATCAGGTTTGGAGAAATCACACTGTCTCAGCAATGGATGCTCTGCAGTGAATGGGTGCCGTCAGAATGAGAGTCCAAACGGCTGATGAAAACATCATTCATCTTTTGTCTGCTCCAGATGTTAACTGATGGACTGGAATG
>JAUMHQ010000013.1:5380-19839 GCA_032361165.1 Enteromius paludinosus | reverse complement strand
AATCTCCGGTTTCCCCATACCAACACATACAGTGGAATAAATGCAATATCTTGGTGTCATTTTAAAGAAAACCCTTTAAAATTACAGAAAAAACTGCTGTAAGTGATGTTGTCTGTCCTAAGACAACATATATGTCAACAAAATGCGTTTTGGGGCTAAATTTTCATAATGGGGGGGTGGGGGGGTACATAGTGTAACTTTGTTACAGTAAAATAAATATATTAAGTGATTCATATCTGCATAAAACAGAGATTCTAAGCTTTCAAATGGTACCACATATGGGGTGACTGGTGCACACAAAGGGTTAAAAAATCAAGGCACATCTTGAATGTAACGCCGGCGGGTCCGTAGAGTTTAAGAGGCTAGACCATACTAGCAAAAACAGATATTTTAGATTTGTCAAATATGGCCCAATGAATATCATCTCTATATATTGTGTGCACAAAGTTACAACGTCTCAAACTTTGTTCAAATCATTCTGAGGAATCATGCTTTTTTCATGAATTTCTAATGCTCTGGGGGCTAACAGTCAGTCGTTTCAACTGAAAGACGAATGCTATAAATGTTGCAGGGTAAGAAAGCTTTTAAATTTACTTCAGTCTGAATGGCAAATAAATGCTTGGACCCAGATTATTAGGAGATGTGTGGCTCATTGCGATTTCGTGGCGTGGCGTTGCAGAAACAAATTCCTTTAACAACTGTTCTGTGTTTTCAGACCAAGACTCCTGGGGTGGGATTTGTGAAGATTCATGCTCCGTGGAGCGTTCTCTGTCGAGAGGCTGAATTCATGAAACTGAAGATGCCTACCAAAAAAGTAACGTTCGCTTGGCAGTCCAGATAAACATGCACGGCTGCTGTGTGTAAGCCACATGTGATGTGATAAGTAAATGTGATGCTGTGCTCTTACTGTAGGTGTATGAAGTCAAGCACAGCAGTGGCGTAATGGAAAAGATGAACGTGTTCATCAGCAAACTAACAGATCCTCTTCATCCAAACTTAGAAGAGAACAGGATGCAGAAAGTGAAGCACCTCTCGTACCCGTTCTCCAGGGAAAAGCAGCATCTGTTAGTGTCTGCTTCCACAACAACATCCTTTCTCAAGCATGAAAAACATCTAAATGTCTGTTACATGTACTGTTAGGCATTCAGGTGATTTGTGAGCTTCACATAGCTGGACCATTGTTAAACTTTCATTATCCTCAACTTTCAAAGACATAAAGGCCTATTCACACTGAGAGCAATTTAAAATAGAACAGCAGACCCCTTCATGCCAATTAATATATTCTTTAGTTAAGCCATGTGTATACTTCAGTTTTATCTTAACGTGAGGTAGTGGTGTAAAAAATCTAATCACCGCTTGGTATGTTGATTCAGCAAGTTAATAGCCAGAGTGCATTTGACTTTTGTTCGGGGATTTCCACATCTGATTTGTGTGAATGGGCCTTAATATGCAAAAATGTACTAATAAATCAAATGAAAGTGTACTTGTGTCCTTTCATCGTTTCAGGTTTGATTTGTCTGACAAAGATTCCTTTTTTGACACTAAAACAAGAAGTTCGTTAGTAAGTATGAAGAATTTGTCAAATGCACAGCATTAAAGCCATATTGAATCATCTGAATATTTGGACTTTAATGTTTTATTATTGCAGGTGTTTGAAGTTTTGAAGCGAACCAAGTGCACAAAAGCGAAATTTAGGATGGGTAAGCTACTGCTTTGTCTATACAATTAAGAGAACTATAAATGTAATTTTCTGAAGTTTTGGAAAATAAATAGAACCAACCTTTACTAGCTAACCTTGACTACCCAACTTTATGCCCAATTCATTTGCGTCATCCAGTGTGTCTTTTTTACGCGTTGTTCAGGAATAACTAGTCTGCTTGGGAGCGGTGTTTATTTGGCTGCTTATCCATTACATGATGTAAGTACTTCTGTTGAACTTTTTCTAAGGATCTTAAGCTGTCTGTACAGAACTGATCAACACTGTTGCATTATTATAGTGACACCTAGACTTACTGAGGTGTAAGTACAGACCAGTGTTCCAACTTCCTGCTTGATTAATAGATGCAAATCTTTTTAGCACTGAAATATGCTTGTTTCTTTCCTTACAGGGCGATGTTGAAGGGGAAAACGCAGAGCCAAATGACAGAAAGGTGTGTTTTTGTTCCGTCTATATTTTATTTTGCCAAAAAAATAAATAAAAGACTAAGACTGACAGAATCACGTGTTATTAAGCAGCAAGTTTAATAATTAATTTTGAATCATGCCTTTTGACAAAACCCCAAACCATGTTTCTCAACAGCACAACACCTAGATAACAGCACTGTGACGGCTGAGTAGCAGGATGCCATCAAGACCAATCACTCTTTTTACTAATGACGTTTCATCATGCATTTATTTCAGCTGCTGTATGAAGAGTGGGCCAGCTACAGTGTCTTTTATAAGTACCAGCCCATTGGTTTAGTCAGGTAAGTCTCAAACTCTCAGATGTGTCAGTGTTTTAGGTTTCGTGTGAAACATCTCAGTTATCTTACAGGAAGTACTTCGGAGAGAAGATCGGTCTGTACTTTGCCTGGCTTGGCATTTACACCCAGATGCTGATCCCTGCTTCCTTAGTGGGGGTCATTGTATTCCTCTATGGATGTGTTACTGTTGATGACGACATTCCCAGGTCAGTGGAAGCATATCCAAACGTTTGGTGGGCTCTTAAAGTGCAAGACAAAAGCACATATGTGACCCTGGACAACAAAACCAGTCGTAAGTGTTAATTTTCCGAAAGATTTATACATGATCTGAAAGCTGAATAAATAAGCTTCCCATTGATGTATAATTTGTTAAGACAGGGCAATATTTGACTGAGATACAACTATATGAAAATCTGGAATCTGAGGGTACAGAAAAATCTAAAAGCTGAAAAAATCACCTTAAAAGTTGTCTAAATGAAGATCTTATTAATGCAAATTAATAAGCGACTTAAGACTGGTTTTGTGGTCCAGGGTCACATATGTGTTTCTTAGGAATATCTTAGGAAGAGGGTCCAATTTCAAAATCAAAATGGTTACTTTATTTTGCCATGGACAAACTAAAATATACAGTGCCCTCCACTAATATTGGCACCCTTGGTAAATCTAAGTAAAGGTGGCTGTGAAAATAAATAAGCATTGTTTATCTTTTTGATCTTTCGTTCAAAAAAAATTCTAACCTATCATTAAATTAAAAGAATTGAAATGGGGAAAAAATTTCATTGTGAAATAAATGTTGTTGTTTTTTAATCCTTGTTGGCCACAATTATTGGCACCCCTAAAATTGTTTATGAGTAAAATATTTCTAAAGTATATACCCAATCATGCACAATACCTCTGTTTGCTGTGTATCTGACCATCGCCTGTTGACTCTGTCCTGTGAACTCGTTAATAAATACTTTGCATATAGATTCGACCATCTTGCTCCTGATCCCTGACAGAATGAGGACATCGATTACGGTGATGACATCATGCCGCATTTGCGTACGATATTCCAACGAGGACGTGACATTGAGGATTATGTCGAGGAGTTTATATCGTACAGTCAGCTCGCACACGCTACAGAGGACGAGCTCAAACATTGTTTTTACATGGGGCACGACCCAGAAGTGCTCGACGAGGTGGATGAACAACTGGGAGCGGATTCAGAATGGAACCTCGGGGAGCTCATCGATGCTGTCCTTCTCGCTCTTGGATCGCCGCTGACAGTAGGCGAGTGGGTGGATAAAGTTTGTGAACAACAGCAGCTATTTCTGCCTGAGCGTTCCGATGCTGCCAGCAAGATGAATGCCGCTTCCCAGCTCACCCGCAAGTGCTGATCCAAAATGGCGAATACGGAGGAGCAGTGGCACAAAAAGGCGGCTGGAGCATCAACACTGGCTTGTGCAGCGCCCGATATGTCAAGAAATGAACTGCACACTGCTCTGCTGGTTCCGGTTCATCTACCAGGGGAACGTAAACTCATCTCGGCGGTTCAAGACCCGCAATTAAGAGGTTTACACCCTCTTTCACGGCATCAGGGTCCATGTACAGCTCAGTCAGTTCAGGTTGTACAGCTCGAGGAGCTGTCACCCATCCCAGCAACCCCCGAAACACTAGCTACGGGCCCTGACATCATCACGAGAGGGGCTGTGTGGTGTACAGTTCGGCCCGGCTACTCGACCAGGCAACGAACTACAGCTAGGGGAGCTGTCTACCACACCGGTGGTTCCTAAGTCGCCCACAGAGGGCGCTGGCACCATCACTCAAAGAGAGGGGCTGAGTGATGTTCTGCTCGGTTCAGGGCTGCAGCTTGAAGAGCTGTCTGCCGTTTCTGCAATCCTCAATTCGCCCTCAGAAGGCGTTTATGTCATCACCCAGCGAGAGAGGCTGAGTGATGACCAGTCCTCGCGGGTCCTAGCCTGCACGTAACGGGTCCCAATCCCGTGGCACGGTACGAGCAGCCGTGTATAGTCCAGTTGGTCCCAGTCACACAGCCTGACGAAAAGTTGAAAGCCCTCACGGCATCTAGCCAGACATTAACGGGTCTCACTCCCGTAGCACAGTACGAGGGGCTGTGTTAGGTCAAGTCAGTCGTGGTTTCCCGGCCCGTCGAGTTACCAAAGGCCTGTGACCCTGACTCATGGTGGCCGGATCCGCCAGACCCGGTTTGTGATCCAGATCTCCAACTACTGAACGCATCCGAGCTCTACAAAGATTGTGAGGTCGCATGGCCAGAACCTCCGGAACCCGTGTGTGGCCTGGAGACTCCATTGGGTCTACTACCTCTGGAGATGTCGGCTTCAGCCGTAGAATCCCCAGAGGCCCCACTGGTGGCTGCACAACCCAAGAAGGTCTCTGTATCGTGGCTCGGTTGGTCACGGAGGACACGTTTATTGTCGGTCGGGTCTCAGAGGGCGCATTCTCAGTCTGGTTGGTCTCAGAGGGCGAAATCACTGACTGTTGGGTCTCGGAGGGCAAAATCGCTGACTGTTGGGTCTCGGAAGGCGCATTTATTGTCAGGCTGGTCTCGGAAGGCGCATTCATTGTCTATCTGGTTTCAGAGGGCGATGTCAGTGTCAGTATGGTCACGGAGGGCGCGTTCATTGATGGTCTGTTCTCGGAGAGTGTATTCATTGTCAGTCTGGTCTCGGAGGGCGCAGTCACTGTCTGTCTGGTTTCTGAGGGTGTACTCACAGTCTAGAAAGGCATTGTCTCTGACTGATAGGTTCTCGAGGGCGCAAAGTCAGTCTGGTGGCCCCAAGAGGGCTTTATCACGGTCTGGCCGAACCAGAGGGGCTCTGCTGCCACCCGCCGCCTGCTCTGCCCAGGAAGAGGTCTTCATCACCTGCTCTGTCCCGATGGGCGTCTCCGCCGTCTGCTCCGACCAGGAGGAGGAGGTCATCGCCGCCTGCTCCGCCCTGGTGGGCTCCTCCACCACCTGCTCTTCCGCGGTGGTCTTCTCCACTGCCTGCTCTGCCTTGGAGGGCAAGGTCGCTGCCTGGTCGGCTCTGGAGAGCAGGATCATTGCCTGGTGGATCCAGATGGACTTCTCCACCGTCTGCCCCGCCCTGGAGGTTGACCCTGCTGGCTCCAAAGTTTGGAGCGTCTGGAAGCCACTCCTTAGAGGGGGGGCTATGTTATGATCAGCTGGATGTGCCAGTCCAGATTGGATGGCACTCCAGCCCCCCATGTACTGTGTCTGTGTTTTTCCATTCCATGTATGATCTGTCACCTGTGTACTCCGTCTCCACCTCATGTGTTGTCTTGGTTACCAATATGTTCTCCGCCCTCCTCGTGTGTCTCCATGGCAACTGATATGTTCTCTTCCCCATCATTGCGTGTGTGTCTTACCACCTTTGTAAGCGTTTTCCCATCTGTCCCAGTTGTATTGTTATTCCCCGCTGCCGACTTCTGCCTGCCTCCTGACTACGATTCTGCCTGTCCTGTATTGCTCTGTTTGCCGTGTATCTGACCATCGCCTGTTGTCTCTGTCCTGTGAACTCGTTAATAAATACTTAGCAAATAGGTTTGACCGTCTCACTCCTGATCCCTGACAGTCACGTTTATTTTCATTCTGCAGGGAAACAAAGTGCAGACGTGTAATTGCGGAAAAAAAAACTGTCGTGTTTACATGAGTGACAATAAGCATTTATTAAGATCAGTTAAATGTTGGATTCTCAAAAGTATGCAATCCAATTTTACTAGTTGTGCATCCCCTCCTATCTATTATGGAAGATCAAGTGAAGTACCTTACTCGGAAGGGGATATCAGCAGCGTTTGCTGGCAAACGTGAAACAACAGACGCTGACATCACAGCTGGCCGATTCAGTATTGTGTTCGGTTCTCCAGAATTGCTTGTGGGTGTTAAAAAGTGGAGAGATATGCTTCAAACAGATGTTTACCGCAAGCGTCTCATCGGGATTTTCTATCTGACTGACTGTTGCTCGCCGTTTTGTTGTTGTGGGGACATTTCCACGCCCCGAAACGTGACGCTGAACGAAACGAACTGTGATTGGTTGTTTGACATGTCGGTCAAATGGCCTTATGGGCGGGCCTTGCCAAAGAAAGCGGCGATGAATTAGGCGATAATATTCTCCTAATACATGGCGAGGAGTAGAGTTTGAGAGGCTAAAGGCTCTTTAAGGACCACAGCTGGAGAAGTACAGAAAATAATAAATCTCCAGCATGTTCAGTTGTCAGACAGAACTGGAACTACAAATTGGACTGGCTTCTATAATTAGATGAAACTAAAAAAAATGTTTTTTAGCAGCAATCACTCAAGATGGTGAACACAAGAGATAAAAAGTACTCCATGCGTACAATGAAGTATACTGTTGTGTTTTTGATGTTGTTGGTCTATAGTTTGTCTGGAGGTCCTGGACATCTTGTTTAGACACATGACATCATGGACTCTATCAAATACCAACAGATAAAAATCAATAATTCACTGACTCTGTTAGAAATCTTATAATGGTTGAGTCTTCCACTGGGACAATAATCCAAACACAATCATCAAAATAAACACATGAATTAGTCACTGAGTACAAAATTAAGCTTTTGCCATGGCTGGCCCAGTCCTCTGACCTGAACCCTGAGTAAGGTGAACTAAAGAGTAGAACCAACATGGAGCTGGTAATCTAAAGGGTCTGGAGTGATTCTGGATGAAGGAATGGTCTCTTTTCTCTTATCAGGGGTTCTCCAAATTTTTCAGAGTGTAGTTCCTCAAAACATCTTTGACAAGGTCTATTTTAATAACTGGAAGAGCTGTTAACTACGGTTGTATAACGCTTTTCTTACTTAATGACAGCAAAAAATACTGTTGGGTAATAAAGTACGAATCTCCTGTTCTCAATATAAACCCTCAGACTTTTAAGAGGAAGTTCATACTTTGAGAAAGAGCATATAAAACCAAACATCTGTGTGCAAGTTCCTCTGGAGTGTGTCACTGTCAGGATATTATGACAGACTGGGAAGAGCAGTTTTTATACAGAAACCTCAGCTCACTTTTGGGGCTGAAAGAGAATATTGATCATCACCTGCTCCAATAATGAAAGCATTTTAGTCTCGTTGAAAATGAGGCTTTGTAAAGTGAACGAATGTGATGGGAGTCAACACTTTAGAAAATAACAGGGATTACACATATATTCATGAAAGCATGTTATAAAGACAGCACAAATGTCTTGTGGTAATCAGTTGAGGTTTGTTACAGTATGGAGATCTGTGACCAGAGGAAGAACATCACCATGTGTCCGCTGTGTGACCGCGTCTGCAGCTACTGGAACCTGAGCACGGCGTGCGGGACGGCCCGGGCCAGTCATCTGTTCGATAACCCTGCCACCGTCTTCTTCTCCATCTTCATGGCGCTGTGGGGTGAGATCAGAGCTCCTTCTGCTCCGTCTGCGTATTTGTTTTTAACACCCAGTTCTCAAGTCATTGTTATCGTGTACAAACATTTTCTGCACAGCACCTCTCAGACTGCGTTTTGCTGAGGATGATACTGTTATTACTTTATGAAGTACATCTAACATACATAACAAGGTGATTCTAAAATAAAGGGGTACCACATTTTGATTCAACACTCTTAAAGATGAAGGAGCTTGAAAGGTTCTTCAGAGCGATACCACAGAAGAGCCACTTCTTTCTTAATCTGAAGAACCTTCTTTCATGTCACTTAATGTTAATGCGACTGTGTTGTACATTAACTACAGGTGTAATGAGCTTGATTATGTTGAGTAGATTCACAGAATACTGCGCAGCACCTATAGTGACTTGTCGCTGTGTGTTTGTTGGAGAATGGAGAGCCGGAGAGCATGGATTATTCTAACAGTCTCTATATCTCCTGGTTCTCTCTGTCCGGAGCTAAACATGTCTCCGTCTTGTGGTTTTTATCATCCGTTTGGCTGTTTCCTGTGTGTCTGTGCGACCGATCCTCCCTTTTAAACCTGTTTCTGAAGCGTTTCTCTGTTCTGTTCAGTGTCGTCCGCTGAGGGATTTGGACAGGAAGTCCCTGACTTTAGCTCTGTTTGGGGGGCAGAAGTTCACACATGAGATTTACTGTGCTTCCATCTGTTTGGAGGAGAGTCATGACAGCTGTTGCTCTTCCACCAGTATAAATACAAAGATATGAAGACCACTGAAGCTGTGTAGGCTTTTATAGGTTCCTTAAAGCTGCAGTCGTTGAATCTCGCGTTGGTGAATTTCATTTCAATTCTCATCCAAGAATTCAGCCGACATGTGAAAGGAGTCTGATTTAGCTACTCCTATCATTTCTACAATTATAATGAGTCATCTTTATAATGAAAATGTTAATATTTGATCACGTTCTGCTACATTTAGCACCTAATGGTTTCTCAGGTGTGGGTCTGAGGTTTAATGGGGCTCATTTCATCACGTCAGTGTTATTAATTCTGTGTTCCAGCGGCGTTCTTCATGGAGCACTGGAAGAGGCGGCAGATGCGTCTCAACTACGAGTGGGATCTGACGGGCTTCGAGGAAGAGGAGGTCTGATCACACATTAACACGCCACACATTATGGTCATTGGAGCTCATTCCACTAGTCTGTCATTTAACTCTGTCGTCCTCTTCTTCCCCTGGTGTGTGTAGGAAGCACTGAAGGTTTGAACATATCCTAAACTCTTTCATCAGCTCTGATCACGCTGTCACTTCATCCACTGTCACAAACCTTCCTCTAGCAGAGATCTAGCATGTGCTGAACGTTATAGAGACACTCACCTGAAGAAAAGCCAGATTTCTTTCTCTTGCTCTATCTCTTTCTTTATTAGCTTTGTTTCTGTATCAGTCTTGTCATATATATACACATATATATATATATATATATATATATATTGTCATTTGTTTTTGTCAGGATCATCCGCGAGCTGAATATGAATTCAGAGTTATGCAGAAATCGCTGAAAAAAGACCATAAATCCCAGAAGGTGACAATGCATGCATTGTTTTTGCTATGGATGTGAAATCAACTCACTCTTTACATATATATATAAACTACATTATTATATAGTGTTTTTTTTATTGAAGTAATGTAATTGTTAAAGGTTGTGATTAAATATTTGTTTAATATTTGATTAAACTAAATGTATAATGAATGTTGTTAATATAATAACTATTAATTATGCATAATTACATGCAAGTAACCCGAAATCAAATCCTAATCATAGTTACTATGTGCAGTTAATTAACATGACTCTGTCTCAAGGACAGCTTAAAATAAAGTGTAACCCTCTTTTTTTAATTTGAAACAGATTTGATCAGATATTCTTTAATGTGTAAAAATGTAATTACTAGAACAAATGAGTTTCCTGACCTCGATATGCGATATACTTTATATCATTTTTTGTTTGTTTCTGCTTTAGCCAGAAAAAGAAAAGCTCACATGTAGAGACAGATTTCCTGCGTATATGACGAACCTCATCATGATGCTTTTAATGGTAAGGCCGTCCTACATCAGCTCATGTTTCATGTGGGTTTGTACATCATCTGACATCATCACATTTGGGTTACTTCACCAAGTCTCATTTGTTAACGCTAGTTAATGCATTAGCTAACATAAACTAACAATGAGGAGTTTCTTTCTATTTTTACTTGTATAAAGGTATTTATGTTAGTTTTACTGTGTGTTGACTAATGTTAATAAAGATAAAACGTTTGATTGTCAGCGTTAACGGAATAAATGCCGTAAAAGCGTTGTTAGTTCATGTTAACTATTGTAGTTAACTAATGCTAACAGATGAAAACACAATGTAAAGTATCTTGTATGTATTCATATTCAATCCATATACAAGCATGTGAATATGAATATGTCGGCGCTGCCAGATGCCCGTCATGATTTCACGTTAACCCTCTGATGCATGGTTTCAACTAGAGTGGACAGATCGTTAAAATCCATTTCAACCATCCAAACCACCGTGGGTGATGAACTTTGACCCTTGCCAATCATATTATATGACTGTTCTCTGTACATGTCATTGTTTTCCTTATCTATGACATCATAAATTCACCATGGCTGAGGAAAGCTGTGAAGCATCTGCTACCTCTGGAATATCTACCTCTGTCTTTTATTCCAGGAGATCCAGACAGGTACAAATATACTTTCTGAAATAACAGTAGATAAGGAATATTAGGTATTGTTAATGGATTTGCTGCTGTTCACCAAAAATCGATCTGTCTACTGTAGTGGACTCCATGCTGAAGGATGCATTAAACTTCTGAGAAATGACAGTAACGATGATGTTTACACAAAAATATTTTCAGAATTAGAATGATTCCTGAAGGATCTTTAGAACTTTAAATGTAACATTTTTAGTCAGCGGGGTAACACATTGTTTTTAAGTTGGAACAAGTGTTCAGTGTGAGGACTTCAATCAGTTACATTTTACAACATATTTATATACTGTATATGTATTAAAAAAAAACGTTTTTAAGAGGTAAAACTAAGAAAGTGCTGTAATAAACACAGCGGCATTTTATTAAAAGCTCACACTTTATTTTAAGGCCCAGTTCTCACTATGAACTATCAATTAGTTCTAAAAATGTTAATAATAGCTAGTAATATAGTGGTTAATTGTCACTTTAGAAACGCTGGTATGGTCATTATGTTTTGGTCGAGAGCAGATGCTCTGTCATCAGCAGAATGTCCAAACAAACACTGGCCCAGAATCACGACCTGACGGTCAAATACTGAAGCTTTTGGGACATCCTAAAAATACACATGACAGAAATAGTTTAGTGCTGAGGAGACTGGACAACAACAATATGACAAACAGGAAGTCTCTCGTCCATGTGTTTCTTTATATAGTATAAAGGGGTTACATGCCTTTTATCTGCCATTATCATACATTTTAGCGGTTCTCTTAAAAACTTAATAGCAGAAGATTTCCATATAAATGAGTAAAGCCTTGTCTCCTTTTGATAATACACTAAATAATTCATAGTCACTTTTATCATTTCTAAATAAATGATCAACATCTGCAATTTTTTGAAATTCAGTAAAGTTTCTATACTCATCCCTTCATGGCTTTATTTGAAGGCAAATACTACTCTACTATTTCACAGCTGTCTTGTTGGTGTTTATCTGGCTGTTTTACAGATCGGTGTGACGTTTGCTATTGTATTTGGTGTGATTCTGTACCGGATCTCAACCAAAGCCGCTCTGGCTATGAGCTCAAACCCCATGACCCGCTCCAACGTCAGGCTGACAGTCAAAACCACCGCGGCCATCATAAATCTGGTGGTCATTCTGATTCTGGACGAAGTGTACGGCGCCGTCGCCCGCTGGCTCACCGTTCTCGGTCAGTCGTCATCGATTCGCTCTCTAATACTGGCTTAGCACTCGTGCTCTTTGACGTCTACTTCCTTCACTCACGTGTACAATGCAATGCTTTTTTTTTCTCCTCAGAGGTTCCTAAAACTGATAAGAGCTTTGAAGAAAGGCTGATCTTCAAAACCTTCATCCTCAAATTCGTGAATGCGTTCACTCCCATCATATACATTGCATTTTTCAGAGGCAGGTGGGTAATACATATCCAGACTAGTTGTATCTTACACAACCTTTGCTTCTGTCTATTTACATTCAGAATGAATGACTTGCTAATTCAATTCCAGTAACACTTTAGTATAGGGACCGATTCTAGTTGCTTATTAGCATATTGGCTGTTTATTAGTAGTTATTTAACAAGACCATATTCTACATCCATGATACCTAACCTAACAACTACCAGTTAATTTGTTTGTTACATGTGCTGTATGAAGAATTGACACCTTATGGTTGAAATAGGTACTGGAGCTCAAATTCAAAATATCAGAGAGGGGTTTTTTCACTCAACTAGGTGTGATGAAGCAGAAAAGAGCGCACATGAAGAGGAATGAAATGCACTGTATTCTGTCAAACACATTGGCCAGCAGCACACAGAAGGATAACTGACCAGCATTGTTTTTCAGATAAAATTATAACATATTATGGTGTTTTAATGCTTTAGTAGAGTCCAAAACTTACAATAGAGAGAATGTAACCTTAGAATAAAGTCTTGCCATGTCCACACTGAATCAAATTTACGGGCTGTGTTCCTGCAGACTCGGGGGCCGTCCCGGGAGTTATCTCTATGTGTTCGAGTCCTATCGCATGGAGGAGGTATGGAATCAGAAAATCTCTGAGGAAGTTGTCTGATGAAGGCATTGATTGCAGCGGCTGACGTGATGTTTCGTGTGTTTGCTCAGTGCGCCCACGGCGGCTGTCTTATGGAGCTCTGCATTCAGCTCAGCATCACCATGCTTGGCAAACAGCTCATCCAGAACAACCTGTTTGAGATCGGCGTCCCGTGAGTGTCTCACCAACACGCACACCACTCATGAGAGGCTTTTATGGACATGCTGAATAAGGTTTGTGTTGCCGTGCTTCGGGTCTCGTTTGCTTTATTGCAGTAAACTGAAGAAGCTGATCAGGTACATTAAATCCAAGAGAGGCTCTTTCCAGGAAGAGGAATATGAGAAGAAGTTACAGCGTTATGAGACGGATTACTTCCTGGAGCCATTTGTTGGCCTCACGCCAGAGTACATGGAGATGAGTGAGTGTTTTCACACGCTTAGAAACCAACACAAAATCATCATACAAGATAAACATATACATCTCTCATTTGTAAAGTTTTATTCTTTGATTTGGTTCAATGGCCAGTTTCCTACAACCCCGGTTCTGGATCTCCTCTTCTTTTCAAAACAGTTTGAAGACATCTGGGCATCAAGATTATGAGTTTCTGGAGTTTAGGAAATGGAATTTGCAATTTGGCCCCATTCTTGCCTGATATAGGTTTCCAGTTGCTGGTGGTCATCGTTCACATATTTTTAGTTTAATGATGTTCTCCAAATGTTCTCCATAGGTGAAAGATCTGGACTGCAGCAGGTCAATTCAGCACCAAACTTAAACTCAAATGACAGAAAGCGACATGTTTTCTCTATATTATAAAAACAAATAAAAGCAGATGTTTTTACAGTGATGCATTATTAATAAGACAATTAGTGTTTAAAGTTGATTCTGCTGGTAAGTGATCACACACGCAGACACTATCTAGAGGGCTTTGTTTTTAAGTTCACATTCGCGGTTCTTCTGCTGGCGGTTAACAAAGACAAAGAAAACGTAAAAACGTCTTTTTTTCAAACAATTTTCAGATGTGTTACTCCTAATAAATAAGATATTTAATACATTTAGTGCTTCTGTTCCTACAGTAATCCAGTTTGGCTTTGTGACTCTGTTTGTGGCATCTTTTCCACTGGCGCCTCTGTTTGCCCTCCTGAACAACATCATTGAAATCCGTCTTGATGCCAAGAAATTTGTGGCAGAACTCAGAAGACCAGATGCAGCCAGAGGCAAAGACATTGGTCTGTATTTACACGTCATCTTTATAAAACTCAGTAAAACTCAATGCCTTAAATGACCCTTCGCTAAGCCACGCTCAAAAACCGCCACAGGCCAATTGTGGCTTAGCAACCGTAGCTAGCAGCGGGAGGTCTGTCAAGCTTTCAAGTGATGGAAACATGCCAAAGCATTGCACGTATGGATTGAGCAGATCTTATACCTGGCATCCTAAATGTTTGGATGGGGTGGAGGAATTTTTTCCCTTTACGAAACCTAAAACCAAGGGTAGAAATGCCAGGCGTAGATCAAGCAGTCTGGGAGGCCCCCATTCATAACTAAATTCACAACTTTTTAGCTTGGCACGCAAAAAATACACTGCAAAAAATGCTGTCTAAGATAAAAAAAAAATTCTTATTTCCAGCCAAAAGATCTAAAAATTCTCAAATCAAGAAGGATTTTCTAGACAAGAAAATATTACTGTCTTGTTTTTAGAAGGAACAAGCTAAAATGAAGTAAGTTTTTGCTTAGAACAAGCAAAATAATCTGCCAATGGGGTAAGAAAAATATTCTTATTTCAAACAGAAAACAAGATTA
>JAUMHQ010000009.1:2878099-2890026 GCA_032361165.1 Enteromius paludinosus | reverse complement strand
ATTACGTCTATGGAGAGTCCTCATAAATCACAAAAACCAACATGTGTGTGTGTGTGTGTGTGTGTGTGTGTGTGTGTTCAGAGGTAAACGCTGGGCCGGTGAGGTAATTCCTCACACACCGCGGTATTATTACCAGACATCATGAAACTCCCTGATCAGTATCATTGCTCAGAAGGAGCGCAGCGATTATAATGTTATAATAGTCGTGCTATTCATGTTCAAGCTGTCCTGTTGGACTGCGGGTCAAAACTTGAGTCTGATTTCAGTCAATTAAAACTTACATTTTTAATAAACACAATTACTCTGCTTAAAAATACTAATCGTGTTTGCTGTCATCTGAGAAATGATTTATTTTGGTAATACATCAAAGTAAAATGAGAAATAATTCCTTTGGGCACGAGCTGCATTCCCATAATCTTCTGTAAACATTAATATTATTTTATATTAGTGCTGTCAAATGATTAATCACTTCCAAAATCAAAGTTGTTTACATACGTGTGTGTACGGTGTAGAATTATTATGTGTATATTTTATGTTTACATTTATATATATATATGGTTCAGTTCCAGACATGAGGGCACTGAGTTAATTGTTACTGCACACATTTTCAGAGTTCATTCTCTGTCGGTTCTGTGTAGAGCAGCCAAACAAAGTCAGTACATTTGATAAAGCTTGACTGGTGTATAAACACACACACACACACCGTGCTCTCAGCTCCGGTCTGCGGCCGCGAACACACCACCATCTCCAGCTTGGCATTATTCGGCAGACTGGCAAACCGCCACTGTAGAGACAGATCTAGAACCATCCTCTGAAACCTGCAGACACACAGAGACAATGAGCCGCCACACACAAACACACACACACACACACAGACACACATAAACACACACACACATATATATATATATATATATGCAAACACACATACAATGTTTATATATTTATGTACTATTATCTACAGACTAAGCATATATGTATGCAAACAAATAATAAACAATTATATTAGAATTGATTATAAAATAAATTATGATTTGTTACTGCAATTACATAGATTTAAAATGAAAATGAAAAATAAAACTACATAGGTATTACACACACACACACACACACACACACACTCTCTTCAGGTTACACTCACTTGAGTCCATGTTCATCTGGGTTAAAGCCGTGTTTTTTACACACATCCTCAAGAACCTGCAGGATTAAACATTTTAAAATGCAATACATATAGATGTAAAACTTATAACTGAATGCTCAACCTAACCTGATAACTACGAAACTACTGCTGAACCAGCTGTGCCTCAAATCATCATCAGGCCTGTCATCTTGTAACACACCTCTGCTCCCTTAATGTCTAGTGCACTAGGAAGGCAGCTCACGAGCCCAGCTGAATTAGAATTAATTTACGATGCACAGAATTGCTGAATATGACATCACTATTACTCAACCTTAACACAAAGCCCAAAACAAAGGCTGTCTAGGGCACTAGGTAGGCAGCTGACTAGTTCGGAAAGCTCCGATGATGCCCAAAACTGTTGACAAGCGCAGTCTGAGCTCTAAACAGACGCTTCATTACAGAAGCGTCATTACATAGACGGCACGTCTAATGCACCTGTGTCGCCTACAGATGCTGTCTAGGTAACGTTAGGTAGCTCACTAGTTCAGCTGAGTCAGAACGCGAAGATCCGAGCCGCTGTAAACACACACAACCTTCGCGATGAGCTTCACAAACACACTCAAGTGTGTAAACGAGCTCGTACCTGTAATAAAGGTGTGTTTGGAGACACTTTGACGGTCTGTCTTCTTCCATTCGGAGTTAAAACTGACACAGCCGAACTGCTCGCCGCCATGACACTGTGACGTCACGGTGTTTGTTTGACAAAACTTTATGCGCTCCTGAGACTCGACAGTTAGCGTCGCCTGTGTTTCCAGACTAGAGCAGCAAATTTTCAGACTACCCTAGCAAAAAACAAACAAGACACCTAGCAACAAATGTAACATTTTAAAAATAAAAATGTAATTTAGCATATGATACCAAAGGCACACATTTTTTTTTTTCAAATAAATTAAAATTACACAAAAAAGATGAAACCAATGGAAGCTGTTTGTGCCACGGAATAAAAAAAGGTTATTGCGATACAAACTCTACAAATTCTGACTAATTTTCTCACAACTGTGAGATGTAAAATCAGAACTATTTGCAACTTTATATCTCACAATTCTGAGGGAAGAGTAAAAAAGAGAATTGTAAGATAAAATGTAACAATAACTTTTCAACATTTTTTAATCAGTGGCAGAAACGGGCTTCCATAGAAGCCAAAGGTAGTACACATATCACATCAATTAAATTGCGTTGTTCATTAAAAACTGTTCATTTATTATAACACAGTTAGTTTGAACCTGCACTTGTTGATCAGTTTCAAAATACTGTGAAAAAATGAAAAGCTTAAGAAAAATCTATACAGAAAAAAACTGTACCATATTTTACAGACTTTTCTTGCCGTGTATACTAACTACCAGCTCATAGGAATCATTTAAAAATGTGTAAATGTTCAATAATTCAATGTTGTATTAAAAAACGTTTATATTTTAATATTATTCTATTTCTGTTTTAATAACAAATCTAAATGAACATTTTAAATCATATTGATAATCATATTTTTTGCTGTGATTTTAGTGATCAGATTGTATATTCTGTGCAGTTCTGCGGTGTGATTACATAATGATGCATTTGTGCTATAACATCACAATCACATTTAAATATAAATGACCTTTAACAACTTCCCTGAAAATTCATTGGCAACATTACTGTTCGTGTCGCCTGAACTCTAATTAAGGCGCAGTTTATATTACACGGGAATGTTTTGACCACTTCATCATCATAAACTGACCCCAAACATCTGCGTCTGAGTGGATTGTTCAGAATTCCTGGAGTCTGAAAACCGCTGGATTCACAAACTGTTTCCTCGATGAGCCACAAAAATGTGGAAGTTCCTGCGTGTGTTGTTTTGAACTGCTACAGAGAGAAGAGTATTTACCAGGGGTGTGACGAGACACTTATCCCACCAGACCTGATTTTTAGACCTTTTAAAATAAATCCTCTATCTACAGTTTAATTCATCTATCCGAATGTCTATCTATCGTCTATAATTTATTTATTTATCTATCTATCTATAATCTATCTATCTATCTGAATAACTATCCATCCATCTATCTAACAGGCCAGGTTTTGTGCGTCTTGACTGAGGTGAGTCTCTTCCTGCGGCTGTCTCCTCCCTGAACACAATCTTTCTCTGGATCTCTTTGATGTAAGGCGTTTAGATAAGTGAAGTGGAAGCCAGTCTAATGAAACGGAGGAACGTGAAACAGAGATCTTCTGGGTGTTGAAGCAGGAGGAGTTGCTAAACACATCCTACACATCCTCTATAAGAACCCGAGGAGCTGTAAACATCAAACGGATGGACACTGAAGCGTCTGTGGAGAGCGACTCCATGCATGTGTGGATTAAAGACAGAACCCCAACCCCTCTGGAGCTCTTCTGGATCTTTCCAGTCATTCCTCTGATGTCCCCGGCCCCGTGCCTCGGGCTCAGGGGCCGCGCGTTTCGTGTCGCGCTGCTGTTGGGGCGGAGGGCCCGAGAGCGTGTCCATCTGCGAGTAATTTAAGCCCATGTTTTTCCTTTTAACAGGACGGATTGTGATGGAGCAGGAGGTGTATGTCAGTGACAGCCTGGCATCCCTTTGAAGAGCCCTGGAATGAATTCCACCCGGCCGGGTGTGACGCCCGTCACGAGGAGCTTCTGCTCACATCTTTATCTGTGCGCTCACAGAACAACAGTGTGTTATTTTACTGACTCTGTTAGAGATTTGCTCATATTTTCAATTAGATGTTATTTTTAGATTTTCTTCATATTCATTTTAATCAAATGTTTAGCTATTTTGTTTTGTTCTTATCATTTCTGTTGCATTTAATTATGTTATTTTTATTTTATTTAGAAAAAAAATATTATATTTAGTTAAAATACATGAATGAGAGAATGATGCCTTGCAACCTAGCTGAAATAAGCTTTACGTTTTTAATATGTTATTTTATATATTTTTTATGTAACAAAAAATACATATACAGTATGTACATAACTATAATAACTGGTTATTATATAAAATATTTTTTAAATATTTATTTCCTTATTTCATTGCTTGAAATAAAAAAAGCTGAAGAAAAAAACAAAACAAATTTATATATATATATATAAAGGCAACATTTCTCATTTTTGATAAGTTAATAAAATTACTTAATGAACTAAAACTTAATGAAAAACTATTACAATTTTTTTTTAACAAAATAGTATTTCAGTCTTACCACCTCAACTTTATTTGACCAATGTACAACAAAGCAACATTTATTTCCCTCAAAAACTCCCTTTCTCATGCATGTTATTTATTACCTATTTTACATGCAATTCATTGACTATTAATTTTTTTTTTTTTTTTACATTTTATGTTTTTGTCCACAAAGAACACATTTTAAATTCAATGCACTATTGAATGCATTTTAAACATACTTTTACATGAAGCACCGTTGTGCATGAGTGCAGTATAAACAACTCAACATTGTGGTAAAATCATTGTCTTGTGAAAATATTTTCTGTATTGTTAGTCATTGTGACGATATCCAGCTGGAGTCTCTCATTGTTTCCACCAGAACTGTGTCCGGCTCACGAACTCCATCACCCATCATGCCTCATTCCTGGAACTGGTTACACACCACACCTGCACCTCATCACCACACCCACATAGCGAACACACACACATATATAAAAGCCAGTCTGAAACTTTAACTCACCGGGAAGTCTTGATTTGCCCTGGTGTTCATGTTTTTATCTGGATTTTGATTGTTTGCTGCCTCCCTGAAACCTGCCTGTGTACCTCGACCTCGATTCTGCCGTGTCTCTGTTTGCTGGTGCTTTAAGATTCACATTCATGCATTTGGCACTTACATCGCATTAAAAGTATTAAATTGATCACTTCATGCATATCCTGGGAACTGAACCCATGACCTTGACCAGTGCAAAGACCTACTGTTTGAGCTGCAGGAATGCAACAAAGGCGAATAAAAGCTTCTGCCAAAGCACGTAATGTCAGACACTGGTGTCGCTGAGTTTGTGCACTCTTTCACCTGCAGTACACGAGCCCCGGGGAAATGACCAGCGTCTAAACAAACAAACAGTTCCGTCCTTATCCGTCCAGACCATCAGCAGAGGAAATAAAACTTCAAGCTCTCTCGTAACGGCTCTTTGAACGCCGTGTTTGTCTGACCTCTCTGAGCCGGGGCAAACGGAAGTCATTTAGAGAAATCACTGCTCCAGTGTGTTTTTCCAGTCCATTTAAAAACTTCTGAATATGTTTTGCGTTATTTGACGAGGAAATCGCCTGCAGAGCACAAACACACACATTAGATCGATCATATTTCATATCTCACCCAGGAACTGTGTATATCAATGTAATATTCGGTTGATTTTTAAATACATGTTTCTTCAGATTGGAACTCTGGAACACACTGTGTGTGTGTGTGTGTGTGTGTGTGTATACTGCAAATGTTACATATTGTATATACATTTTTAATAAAAGTTTGTGTACATAAAGTCCATTAAACATTTATTTACTGAAAAATACAGCAGGAAATAACAAAATAATATATGAAATATGAGCCAGTGTTATTTCAGTATCACTGAGATATGATTCGTTTTTGATCATTTTACTTTTGTATTTTCTGTTTGAATTTAAATGTTAAAGTTTTAGTAATTTTGTTTACTATTTTTTGTGTTTATATTAGTCTATATAATTTTATAATAATTGATTATATTTTTATATTATAGTCATTTTAATAAACAAACCTTTAACATGAGACATGATGGTTATCATTTTTAATGTATCAATTTTAATTTATTAATTAATTTTAAATATTTTTTTATTGTGAAAAGCATTTTTAAATGAAAAGCTGACTAGCTGAAATATACATGTATAAATTAGAATAAATATTCTAAATGTAAATATATATATATATATATTCTACATGAAAATATAGCATTTTTTTAAATTGTTGCATTTTATTTCACTTAATTAGACTTACAATTTATATTTTTTTCAAGAAATAACGTGTTATTTTTTTGTATTATTTATTTTTATCTTTAGGTTATTTAGCAAAAAAGATATTTTAGTACTTCAGATTAAACGAAACATAAGGAGAAGTGTCAGACATAGACTTGTTCAAACTAATGAAGTTTATATATTTTTTTTTTTTATATGGTTAAGGTTTAGTTTTAGTGGACGTATGTGCATTATAGAGTTCAGTGTTCCTGAAACACTGGAGATCAAAGGGACACGCATGTCACCAGACCACGCCCCCATCTGACCAGCCCTCTCTGCTGGTTGGCAGTCCATACAGGGCCACACGCCCCTCTGCCAGCTGATTGGCTGAGAGCGCTGCAATAAAAAAATAAAAATTAATGAGCCCAGGACAGACACAGACACTGGAGTGCAGGAGGACAGACTGTTCTCTTCAGGATGAGAGGGTCCAGACAGTTCTCATGAGCCTCTGTGGATTTACAGAAGCATGGAGATGATCCGAGTTCTGCTGGTTCTGCTGGTCCTGGGGTCAGTCGAGGGCAGGAGGGTTCGGGGTCAGCGCACTCAGACGCCCGAGAGCTTTCCTCTGGACTTCACAGCTGTGGAGGGAAACATGGAGAGCTTCATGACTCAGGTGAAGAACTTGGCTCAGTCCCTGTATCCCTGCTCCACTCAGAAACTGGACCAGGAGATGAAGCTTCAGTTCCTGAGGAACTCATCGGTCACCTGTAACGACGGGTCACCTGCCGGGTCAGTGAGGCTTTCAGTACGCTTCTGCTTCTGTGTGCTGTACATCTGCTTGATTCATTATCCATCACTGACAAAAATATCAGTAAAGCAACTTATAAAAAAATATGTTCTAAGAACGTTTAGCAAATATTTAGAAAAACATTTTATATATATAAAAGCCTTCTAAGATTCAAAATATCAAGTTCTGATATCTGATATCAAGTTAATTAAGTTTCCTTAATTAACATCAAGGAAACGTTCCGTTTTTTTAATTTTGTGAATGTTATGAGAACGTTCCTTCCAAATGTTCTCTCAACGTTCAAAACATCAAGTTCTTAAAAACGTATTTTTTAGTTATAACATCAACAGAACGTTACATTTTAGAAGTCTGCGAACATTGCGAGAACCTTACTTCTGAAACGTTGAAAAAACGTTTTCCTTGTTTATGTGAACATTGCGGAAACATTACATTCAATGCTCTCTGAATGTTCTGAAACGAGCAGAATCATAAAAAACGTTAAATGTATGTTCAGCTATAACCTGTTACAGATAATGTTGACCATTTTGAGAACCATTCTATGAACGTTACTGGAGGAACATTTGTTGGTAGCTTTGAGAGGACACTGAACACTCGGTTATAGCGAGGAATATTAATAAAATATGTTGCAAACATTATGGAAACATTACTTCTGAATGTTGTTTTGAACGCTCTGAATCAAGCAGCATCACTGAATGATTTAACGTTAGATGAATGTTTAACTAAAATGTTCCATGAATGATGTGTAAATATATTATTAAAAAGCATTGTTATTAATATTAATGATAACTTTGAAAGAACCTTGCCAGAACGGTCAATCAGATAAAGCTCTATCTTGGTAACAACTTCATCACGTTTCCAGTCTGTTATTTGGAGTTTAATAGCATGAATCAGAGAATTACTGAAACCGCCATAACTGACAGACACGCGGAGGATCAGAGATATTAATTCCTCACATTCCCAGACAGCACAATGATTTCGGGAGAATCTCTGCGGCTCGGTTTGTCTCTGCATCTTCTGGGACACTTGTGGTTTGGAGTGAAAGTACACAAATAATTGGGGTTTGCCAGATCAAATATTCCCAGCCCCCAAAAACAATGAAAACAAGACCCGTCTCAATACACCTGACAGCTGCTTCACTCCATGAAGTAACTACATGTTTTGAATTTGTACTTTATTAAACGTTTTTATTTCCTTTTTTCATGTTCAGTACTTTTCATGATAACTTTTAAAATCAGGACTGGGCGATACGGCCAGAAATATTAGGACAACATATTTTTCCATCTCACAGTATATCAATATGAGGAGTGATGTCATGCGCACACGGTTCATTCTGTAACTTTACGAATCTTTACAACGAATCCAATGCCGTAGCCTATAAAACAACATATAGATGTGTTTGACCTAAAGTCATACAATGAAATGATATTAAGCCTTTTTTATATTCTTCCAATGAAATTATTTAGATTTAACTCAAGTTTAAAGAAATCTGCGATGATGCCATAATCTGTGACATCATGTGTCCTGTGATGTGATACGGCAAACAAACTGAACAAATAACATGAGAAGAAATGTGTCTTCATTCTTGGTTCCAAACAGCAGAGAAGAGTTTACTTGCAATAACAGATAACTTTGGGTTTTTTCATTTTCAAGAAGAATGTTTTTGTTGTGTTAGCTAGCAGTTTTGTTGATTGCGGTTTGATTGAGATTAATAGGAATGCACCATGATGAACATGATATACATACATACATACAAAAAATGGTGAAGCAGGTCTGAAAAGCTCCAGTTTGAACACATCAAAGGGATTCCAGCAAACCAGACACTGATCTTTATATGAGCCACGTCTGACACACACACACACACACACTCAACCGCACAAAAACAAACATGGGATAACCACATTTACCCTCATTTAGACTTCTGCCCACATCTGAGCCTTCAAACACACACTTGTGTCTTCCATTCATAATCAATGATCAGTGGTTTGTCTGAACGGTGACCCATAATCAACATCTACAACTGCTGACACTTACTTGTTCTCTCCCTCTCTCTCTGATCTGTTCACGCTCAGCTTGATGTCTGTAAGCAGAGAGATTCAGATTCAGCAGCTGTTCAGAATGATAGAATCGTTTTTAACTTCATGAGTGTGAACCTGAACTGAATTAAGCACAATGCGTTCTGAGAAAGTAATGGTTTTATATTAAGTAAATACATTAAATATATAAACTAAAGGCAAAGTGCAGAATTTCAATCACTTCAAACAGAAAATCTTTTGTTGGACTTTATTTATTTGTATTACTGTTGCATTGTTGTTATTTAAGGAATCGAACCCATGACTCTGATGTTGCGAGCACCATGATCTACTGTTGTAGAAGACTGCATCAGAAATCAAAAGAATGAACATGAAATGAATCATATTTCTGTGTTTTCTGATACAGGTACTACATAAAGGAGTCGCGAGGCAGCCGGAGATGGCTGATGTTCCTGGAGGGTGAGTGAATCAGTGAATCAGTGAATCAGTGAATCAGTGACTCAGTGAATCAGTGACTCAGTGAATCAGTGAATCAGTGACTCAGTGAATCAGTGACTCAGTGAATCAGTGAATCATGACAGTGTGTGTGTGTGTGTGTGTTGTTCAGGTGGCTGGTACTGCTTCAGTAAACACACCTGTGACAGCAGATACGAGACCATGAGGAGACTCATGAGCTCCAACAAATGGCCTCCCACCAGGACAGGTCAGTCCCGACCTCTGACCTTTTAACAGTTTTATATCAGGAGCACATGAACTTCTTCTCCAGAGAGCCACTTGATGAATATTTCAGAATTGTTTGAAAAAATAAAACATTGAATATGATAAAAATGTTCATAAATTCTACACCTTTTTGTATAAGAACAGATGAAGTTTACTCTCTTTAACTTATTTTTTTTTAAACTTTAACTTTGTTCAGCTGCTCTTTTCACTTTGACTATCACTCTATATAGACTAATACAGATACAACAATCATTTCTCTAATGTTTATTATAGCATACGCTGATAAACTGAACCTTGACTTTTATTCTATGAACTGCAGCTCTATTTTAAATATAGTGAATTAAATATATTTGAATCAAATAAAGTACAATGTTTCCATCTCACATGATAGAAACAAAACGAACCAAATCAATCGAGTGAGTCATTTACACCGATTCAAACTCGTGACTCAGTCAGTTCAAGTGATTCACTCGAATAAAACAGATGAAGTTCATTCATCCTCCGATCTCAGCATCACGTGTTATGATTTTAAAGAGCATGTATAGTGACGTTTCCTAACTCTGAATCAGTTAAAGCCCTGCGCCACCGAACGATTCACTGTTTGAAGTGGACGGTGTATCGTAAACCATTTCATGATCAGATCGGAACTTCTCTACTTTTTTTTATAAAACAACACAAAACTTCAAACTATTAGGCAGTACAGTTATAAAAACACACAGATACAAGTCCTTCAGGAAATAACCGTGATTACATTGAAGTAAAAGTGTAGCAACAGTACAAAGGAATTTGGCAAAGCTGTTTTAGCTTATCAGACATGCTTTTGGAAAAAAAACATTGGCAAAATAAATATATGGATATCAAAAGTACGTCAAGAAAGCACCAAAAAAACAATTACAACATGCCAACTGCCTAGCAACACCCTAGCAACGCTCAGAGCATCCCATCTGTGTGTGTTTCAGGAACAGGGATCCTGTCGTCTCAGCCCGAGGAGAATCCTCACTGGTGGAACGCAAACACAGTGTATGATTATGACTTCTGTACACAGACAATAATATTCATAACCTCCACAGAAAATGACCTGCATCTTTACATCTGTGTTTAAAGCTTTAATAATGCAGAAAAGTCCCATTTAGCGACAAAGGGGAAATATTCCTTTCAGTATTTCACAGTGAATACAAGTGTGTTTGCGCTTTCTCTGCCATGAATATGAGTGTGTGTGTGTGTGTGTGTGTGTGTGTGTGTGTGTGTGTGTGCAGGTTTGTGCCGTACTGCTCCAGTGATGTTTGGAGCGGCTCCTCAGCGAAAACAGACCAGAGTAATAAACACACACACACACACTTACACACACACACACACACACACACACACGTTTCCATCATTCATATTCCTCTGTGTGTGTGTGTTCAGGTGATTATGCGTTCATGGGTTCTCAGATCATTGAGGAGGTCATTAAGGAGCTGGTCACTAAAGGCCTGGACGGTGCTAAAGTGCTGCTGCTGGCCGGGAGCAGGTGACCAATCACTGACCGGATCATACATGAACCTAGACACTGTTTAAAGATGTTTCATGACAAGGATTTTTTAAAATTATTTAGACAAGTTCCTTTAGGTTTACATGTAGTGTAAACCTAATGTGAGAAGAATTACTATTGTCAACCCTCATTCTGACCCTCCGTCTAAAACAGGGGTCACCAGACTTGACCCTGGAGCGCCGGTGTCCTGCAGAGCTCAGCTCACCTGTCTGGAAGGAACATCCACCTTTTTTCTGACGTAGAAACGGCTGTGGTCATTTGGGTGTAGCTTCCAGTCTGATCCGCATCCAGTACGAAACAGTTCATGTTGCTGCTAGAGATTGTAAACTGGTGTGTCTAATCATGTTATTTTAATGCAGAATCTCAATTCTGAACACACTGGTGTCTAGTGCAAGCAGTTTAACCGTTTACTGCACATTGATATTTTTGCAGCGCCTAATGAACCAGAGCCTCACTTATAGACTTACTTCTTGTTCAGGGAAAAGGTGGATAGCTAGTAAGAGCTTCATTAGCTCTTGATTAGCTGCTCCAGGTGTGTTTGATTAGGGACAGGACACCCCTTGGTGACCCCTGATCTACAACAAGCTGTTTTTAAGTAGCATGTTATTTAAGGCCTTTTTTTAACAGAAAATATTTAAAACTTAAAATTTCAATATATCTTAGATGAGCGTGTCTGGAGAAATGTGTCTCAGTAATGGAAGTGAATGGGTGCCGTCAGAATGAGAGTCTGATAAAAACATCAGAATAAT
>JAUMHQ010000009.1:2860987-2873443 GCA_032361165.1 Enteromius paludinosus | reverse complement strand
TTGGAGTAAGAGAAGCTGGGGGAGTGGCTTTATTGCATCAGACATGTGTCACCTTGCTGGAAGCTGATTGGTCAAATGTAGTTTTGAGAGCTCTAACCCAGAACATAACCTGCCCCGGCGCCGGTTAGCCGTTCATGATTCATGAAACATGGCTTGAACTAGATAAATCTAAATGTCTTATAAAAATGCAGTGGTATTTTAAAATCAAATTAATTTGACATTACACTTTTAAAAAAAGGCTTCTTCATATCAAGGTTTTCCATAACAGCAATAATAAATAGAATTAAAATAAAACAATTAGTCTTCTTCTAAAGGCGTTTTGATTCCCATTATTGCAGGAAGTCCTGTATTATCTGCTGCTTCTTTTGTTTTCGTCAGATCTTTGTGTTAATAATAATATATTTGAAATTAAATAAAGTAATAGTTCACCCAATAATGGTAGTAGTGTACTAGTGGGGAAAAGTGTACCAATTGTTTATTTTCTGGCACTTCATCTATAGGCGTCCGTAGAGTTCAATTACAATATCTTTCCAGTTGTTTTTCTTTCAAAATATGTTTTCTCCTGCGCTCACATACTCTCTGTATTCTGAAGGTTTTCACTGTGGGGATTGTTCATGTGTGTATTCTTTCATGTGTTGATAGCTGCCTGGACGTTCCTGTGGTTCGTGTGTTTCTGTCTCCTGACGGATCAGTGGTCAAAGACCCAAGACACCAGCGGCATCCCTAAAGATGCCATCCACGCCATCATTGCCTTCTCCTTCTTCTCCATCGGATCGTGGGTGAGTGTGTGTGATCTGATGAACAAAACTAATTCAATTCAAGTCAGCGTAAGTCATTTTCTCCACTTCAGCAGGACGTACATACACCAAACCTTACAGTTTTATTGTGGTTTAGGGTTTTGTTTTTATATCATTCACCTGAATTTATACATGTTATTTCCCAAAATGTTTTTCTTTTTTTTTCTGGCAGTTGACAGTGTTTTCTAAATCATGGAGTGATATTTTGCATTCGTAACTTGTCGTACCAGTCGGGGAAACATCATTTAAATGTTTATTTTATGACACTTTATCCATTTGCATCTGTAAATATCGATTACAATACATGAGTTTGTTTCTCCACTTAGCAGTCTTATTACTTTTTTGTTCATATATCATTTACACTGAATTATATCGTATGTTTTACTCATAAAAACATGGTGGAAATTTGTTTGATGACAGTGTTTATGGGTGATAAATACTAAAACCCCTCAGTCAAAACCTTAGATTGTAAGCGCTCAACAAAACCAAAGCAGAATTTTCAATCTGTTTTCTGAAGGTTTATACTTCTGTAATATAACATCTCAGAAAACCTGTAATACAATACTTCATGTCTTGATGTTCTGTGATTGATCACCTGTAGGTTAGTAATCACACCAAAGACAAATAAAACATTTTAAATCCCATTTCAAGTGCTTGATTGACAGCTGACTCTCTGGTCTTCTCAGGGAGCGTTAACGTACTTCGCCCTGGTACGGTTTCGTCAGGGCGTTTCAGACGTGACCCAGACCTACGGCGATCCCCCAGCTGACCCCACCTCTCCGTATCCCACCACCTACACGCCGCCCACATACCCGTCCTTCCAGAACACCGGCCAGGACATCTTCCAGCACCCGCCCATCACTCCGGACCCTGACCCGTCCGGCCAGAGCAGCTACCAGCCGCCGGTCTACTGACCCCTGACCTCCACAGAAACCTGAAATACAACACCAGGTCACGTGATGCTGCAGGCAGCCAATAGGAGACTGCCTGGCGTTTCACGTGTGGCCTTAAATGTGTAAATATTTAGTTTTCTTACGTGATTTGCACTGATGAGCTGGAATAAAGCGCTAAGTTATTGTGGAGCAGGTCTGTCGCTCACACTGGAATCACGGCGGCGTTTGTGTTTTGTTAACGTTCTCGCAGCTGAACGAGTAGGAATGTGGCGGAAACAAAAAGAGCCCATTGACCTCGTTTATTAATTGTGTTCGCCGCTGCCATTCGCTTTAGAAATGTGCTAGTTACCAGATTACATCCAGTCGAGCTGCAATGGAGCTTTTATTTGCTTCCGAATCTGAAAACATCTGGTTTAATTTAAAAAGCTGATTCTTTTTTGGATGTGAGAACGTTCACTGATCTACAGAAACACACTGTGATGCTGATCTCTGGTGCTGTTTGATACGTTTACTTGCCATAAAACATTGATTTGATGAAATTTATCCATTACACGTGCAGTAAAAAAATCATTTCAGAAATTTGATTTAATTCCGATGTTTGATTTGCAGTTTGCTAAATGGGTTTAGTATTTACTTTCTTGTGCATCTTTAGATTACAGATCATTTTTTGTTGTCTTTGAACTCAGTTTTCTCTGAATAACAGATTAATTTTTAAGTGCAGCTAAAAACAAAAGCAATGGTTTGTATTATACCATAAAAATATGGAATGTCATCGGTGAACAGGATTTTTGTTGGTCTCAAAGTCATTTGAGATGCTTTTAATCAAAGCAGAGGGTTTTAAAGTCATGGCGTTAAAGGTTGCATGTGTTACAAAATAAATGCTTCTTCAGATGTTTTCCAAAATAACTAAACTTCAAATCACATACATTTACTTGAAATGGTCTGTTAGTGTCGAATAAAACATTTCCTTTTAATAGTTGATTTTTTTTTTTAAATGCCATTTTTCCCAGAACAAAGGTCCAAAAAGAAAATCTCTCTGATGTACAAAATAAATCAGTGATTTAATTAAGTTTAATCATTTCACAGAAAACAGGACTTCTGTAGTCCCATCTCTACAAACCCAACATTTGTGCAGCAAATATTTTCTTATATCTCTTTAATGAATGACTTTTGATCCTATATTCTGCTAAATGCACGAACACAATATATTAGATTTAACGTGCGCATGAAAAGCAACACTGAAAACCCGTACAGCTCAATCCCTTTATTTACTCTGATTGTAATCATCATACTTCACTGGTTGGCAGTGTTTCATGGTGTCAGCTGGTCGTTCTGTTACACAATTATAAATTAGTTTAAAATCATTTAAATTAAAGCATCTACAAGTGATTGACTCATTGTTAAGCTAAAAAAAATTACAAACACACCATATTTTGTTGGACCTGCTTCAAACTGAAAGGTTAAAGGTAGTATATACAAACGAAATAAAAAACCCAACGACATAAAAATACAAGTAAACAAACAAATCAGGCTAAAATTCTTACTCCGTTAAATGGGTGTAGTAACAGTGCTACAGTAACACACTGCAAAAATGAGTTTCTGCGTCTTGTTTTCTAGTAGAAATGCCTACAAATTCTGGAATTAAGATGCATATACTTTAAGTATAATTCATCTAAAGTAAAATGTTTTTGTTTAAACGTCTGCCAGTGGGATAAGAAAATACTTTAGCCTTTTAATCGAGAATTTTCTTACCCCACTGGTAAAAATGCATGCTTGTTTTAAGTTTGATAAGTGCGTACTGATTCAAGAATTCTTCAACGTTTCTCAGTGCTGTCAAGAGATTCATCGAATCCAAAATAAACAGGTATTTTTACATATGTTGTGTATATTTATGAGGCCTTAAAAATATGCACACATGCATGTATATACTTAAGAAAAATTATATTAAAATATAAACATGTAAATATTTGCTGTATGTGTATTCATTAACTGAATACATGCACCTGATGTATTTTGGATGCGATTAATCTCTTTACAGCACTCATATTAATACTAGAAAAACTAAAACACTAAAGGAAGAAACCCTTTCCTGCAGTGATACGGCTGAGGAGTTATCGTCATAAATGAAGGGAAGCGAAGAGTTTTCGTGGAGCACTGGGATTGGCCAGTTTTCCGGACATCACATGGGGTGGTGTTTCGTCTCTCTGCGGGTCACAGTTCTCTTTGCTCAGACCTCCGTAACACCCTCGACACACAGCGTGATATTTATCAGTGCCGCCGATCACCTCCACCTGAGCAAACCACACAACACACACCGTCAGGTTTCACTTCTGTTCGAAAGAGGAGGAAGTGACACGGAGCGATTCTGCTGCGAAAGTAAAGGGAATGCTCATTTCTCACCTCTTGTTCGGCTCCGAGTCTCTTGGTGTAAGCGGCTTCTTTGAAGCACTGCATGCAGACGGCGTTCAGCTTCACCACGCTCTCCGCTAGAGGCACCAGATTCAGGATATTACCAAAGGGCTGCAGAAACACAGGGTTAAAGGTCACCAACACTGCTCAATGTTTATATCAACAGAAATATCCATCTATTTATTATTTTTAAAATAACACAAACACACATATACATACATAATATATATATATTATAAAAATTAGTGCTGCCAAGCTATTTCATACAAAATATATTTATATTCATATAATTATATATAATATTTTAAATATAAGTTATTATTAAACATAATATACACGTAAACAAAATGTTATTTTTGGACAATTCATTGTTTGATAGCACTAATAAATATTACAATATTTATAATATATGCAAGCATTTATCTAAATAAATATTTGAAGAGATGTTATAGAATGTTGTAGAAATATTTACAACCCGTTTATAAATACGCATTCCATCGATGTACATAAAACGGTGTAAATAACAATCTCATGACTGCACCTTTCTCTGGAAGGTTCCATCGAGTGCTGCCACTATGATGGTTTTTCCCAGGTTGGCCATTTCCTCACAGAACTCGACCGTGTCTGGAAACTGCAAGAGCCGAACATCTCAGTTAATACTCAGCACATTACGACACATGACATGAGCTGGATAACAAGTGGAAGGCAGACGTACAAACTGTCCCTCGTCGATGCCGATGACGCAGGCCTGAAGAGCTAGAGCCCGGATGTCTCCGAGACAGCTGGCGGGAACGGCCTCCATCATGCTCCTGCGGCGATACAGAACACACTCAACACACACATACTCCTGAGACGTCACTGATACAAACACATGTGACACAGACGCGTTATATCTTACACCGCTACAAATCCTCCCCACGATAGGAATGGGTCTTCCTGTGATCATAGCGATGAAGTCTAGTTACTGACACTGCTGTGCAGAGATGAGATTAAAGGAATGTATCTCTCTATATCTCTTCTAGTCTAGAACCGGTTTGGTCAGGGCTGTAATTTAAACGAGGACACACGAATAAGACACAGGAAACACTCCTGGAGACTCTTCCGTTCTATTACTTCAGTGATACATGTGTGGAGTTTCTGAGAAAGAGCACCCTCCGGCTTCCAGGATGAATTAAACCCATTCCCTTACAGGTGTACTCGCATCACCAAGACACTATCATGATATATTTTTAATCTCGTATCGTTCATCCCTAGCATGCAATCTAATTTCTAAATGACAGCAATTCTATTAAACCTTTGTGGAAGTCATAGCGGAACGTATAAATCCGTGTAGGGCTGGGCGATGTACATCACCCTAAATCTGTGTTTCCACTGACACACACACAGAGAGCAGACACTGACACGGTCCGGGTCAGAAACAGCTCCACAGTCTCTCTTACATGTCATGCGTAGCCATCCCCGTCTGAGAGTAGCGTGTGTCTTTGGCGTATTTGATGAGCAGACAGGAATACTGAGCCACCTGGAACCTCCGAACGCGCCGCATCAGTTCAGTGCTGAACACACACACACATTCATAATGACATCAACACATCATCATCCAGAAGATTTTATGATAACCAAGTGTAACGCATCACAAAATATGACATTAGTGCCGCCATCTGGAGTTTCGAAGAGCCCAGAAATATAAGACTGACATGAGTGCATGACATGTTTTTGTTGATTTTGATTGCTTTACCGGTTCTACAAGCACCCCTGCCCTGCACCTCTCTTACCAGACACACCTGATTCAACTCATCAGCTCGTTAGTAGAGACCTGAATCAGGTGTGTCTGATTACGGAGATGTACAGATTGTGCAGGACAGGGCTTTGAAAACCACTGATTTACTGCATACCAAGAAACGTGTGTTCTCAGAACGTTTGGCTAACGTTATAGAAACAATACTTCTCAATGTTCTCAGAACAGATACTTCGGTAACACTTCACAATAAGGCATCATTCCTTAACATTAAAAAAAACGTTTTAACAAACATCGTATTTATTACTCCATTTAGTAATCTTTAACATTAGTTAATAAATATACAGTAATTTATTGTTAGCTCAGTGGATTCGTGTTAAAAAAAACACAGCTTGTGAATTTAGTAACGCATTAATAAATGACTAACATCAAACAATTTAAATAAATTATGCAAGTATATTTCTTTCTTAGTTCATGTAAACTATGTTAACCAAATTAACGTTACCTTACCTTGGTTATGAAACATGTACGTACCATTTATTTTACACCCCACAGACAAGACATAAGATCTCAGACTAAAATGTAAATCTGAGCTGTTTCAATAATAATCTTGCACTGACTTGTGTTTTGATATCACCAGTAATGTTTTTAAGTAAAGTATGCTTATGAAAATTAGTCAGATTTAACTAACTCTGGTTTAATACTGTCTGTGAAACCGAGCCATTAACGTTTATAAAACATTAGGCGAACGTCCAGCAAACATTTCAGAAAAGCCTTCCATTAACAAATAAAGCTAACCCTATGTACAGCAAATAACCTTGAACGAACGTTCTTTTAACGTAAGCGGAATGTTTGATCATGACTTGTTCTGAGAATGTTTCCCATTCGCTTGTGTCGTAAACCAAGACCTCGGTGTTGTCAGTCGATTCCAATTAATTATTAACTTTAGAAAACGTTTAGAATATTTAAATAATCACTTCTAGTGGTTTCTGGTAACGTTAGAATCCATCTTCGCGCTAAATTCGCATCGTCTTTGTGAACAACGTAACCGTTCTCGCGCCAAACTACTGTATTTGGCGCCATTCGCTGTTTTACGGATTTTATCTTCACATTTTGTAACATAACATAACATAGCATGGGCGTACTGACTATTTTCTTTATTCTCACCTTTTTCCTGAAAACATCGGTCCGAAAATAACCTGAGGAGATGACGAGGAGATATAACGTTAGATGTCATCACTGAGATTTACATTTACACCAGCAAATCCACAACAAACCCTACAAACACCACGCTCGCTTTTTTAAAATCTGAATATTATCTCCACATTAACACGGAGATATTATAAATAAATATAACGTTAAATCTCCATCTCGGACTAACTGATATTAAAACGATATTACAGTTAAGTTACCTGGATCTGTCCTCGTGTCTTCCGTGGGGAATTAGGTAAAATCCTTGCTACATTCAAGCAATCCATGTCTATTGTTTATTATATTTAGGACTATATCACGTACAGTCGCGCTTACAGTAAGATTTGAACATCGCGCCATCGCCAGTGTGTGCTTTTATAACAGCTGTGTCGTCACGTTCCTCTGGACCTATCAGAATCGAGGCCGTGCGCAGACACGTGTGCGCACAGATCTATAAAAGAAGTCGTTCTGATCGGCCTCAGTTTTTTATTTATTTATTTTTGGTTTATTGCAAAGGTACCCAAGATAAGAACATACAATAACAAAATTACATTAAAAGGTGAAACTATGCTCCAGGGATGGTCTTTGCATTTGAAGGATACTGTTGGCCTCTTAATATATAAAAGATACAATTATTAAAGAGTTTATTATAAATTTTTATATTATTTCTTGTGACATTTCATAATCACCGATCAAGCACAAATCTGTGAGAAATTAGTCAAAAAAACTGTTAACTGTAGATATCAAAGCGGAAGCTTCACGCTTTTTCCGCTGTTCCGGTGTATTCAGTTCTCCTGATTCCCCATCATAGCGCATGCGCAACCTCGCAGCGTTGCCAAGTCCGCGATTTCTGCCACTGTATTTTAAAGTAGCAATTGTGCGCTCCTTTTCTCCTTAAACCTGGCAACCCATGCGCTGTGATGGGAAACAGGGGAACTGAACTCCGCTTTGGGTTTGTGTTAATTGTTGACTGTGTGTCAACATCACTTGAGCTTCACTCGCTCGAGCAGTCTCAAAGGTCTGCAGTCCAGCAGAAATATCACCATGAGCGACTGGAGGAAAATGAACAAAGACGTGAGTGTTTAATGATAATGATTATTTATCAAAAACACAACACTAGAGTTTAAAGAAGTGAAATGTGATTATGAAATGTGTTCGTAAGATGCTAAACATTCATATAATTGAGATATGAAAAGTTATACTTAATGAATAATAATTAAAAGCATTTATGACGAGCAGAGGAAGGATAAGACTAAAACCTAAAACTATTTATATTCCATTCCAGGAATGCGGAATGCAACCCTTTTTTTTTTTTTTGGAATGCATCAATAAGTGCTTCAAACATTGTCTTTATTTGACAAATGTTTTATATCTTTATTTCAGTTTTAGTTAATCTTTTAGTCAATCTGTGGCATATTTTTGCCATTTTAATTAGTTTAATGCCTAATACTAATATAAAACATTCAAACTATAGCTACTCCAATAAAAAAGGCAAGAAGAGACATAGAAAATTACAGCTAGCCCAAACCTTTCTCTTTTGGTCACACTGGAAGTGTGTGTGTGTGTGTGTGTGTGTGTGTGTGTGCTGCAGTGAGAGTGTCTCTCCAGCAGGTGCCGCTGTGTGTGTGTTTATCTGTGCACTGAGGGCTTCTGGGTAAATGTGGGTCTGTCTGTGTTGTTTTTGACAGGAGCTGGAGCGTCAGTTCTCTCCCAGCTGCTGGTCACACAGGATGTCCGCCGATGACGTGATCAGAGCCCATGTGGCCGCTCTCAGAGCAGGTGAGTGTGTATGTGTGTGTGTGTGCTGCGCTACATTTCATTCATGAAACAGAGCCCCTGTTCATCCAGAGACACGAGTATAAATGAGCTCTGAGCTGGTGACCTACATCCGTGAGCGGCTCTCTGGGCTGGTGTTGAGGCTCGTCGTGTTTACATGAGCACATGCAGTGACACTGGATTCAGAGGTGTGTGTGTGTGTGTGTGTGTGTGTGTGTGTGTGTGTGTGTGTGTGTGTGTGCAGGCACAGAGAAAGCTCGGTCGGTCACTCAGACTTTGCTGGATGTCCCGTACGGTGATGGAGACGGAGAGAAGCTGGACGTTTATCTTCCCAGCAGCTCCAGTCCAGGTCTAGCAAATTATATTTCTGAAATTAAATACAATTTTAATCATTAACATTTGCAGCGACCGTTCCATTTATTGTGCATTATTAAAAATATGTATTGAATTATTTTTGAAACGAAAATAGACTAAGATGCTGACATGGATGCTGATAGATAGATCAGGAATTATCTGCACCTTTTCAGAAAACTGAAAGAAAAATAGAGAACAATTTTATACATACAGGTGTACCTTTTTAAAAATGAAATGAAATTAACTTTTTATATATATAAAAATAATATAATATTTGCTATAGATTAATAAAAATGTAAAGACTCAAAATAATGAAATAATAAAAAATAAATAAAACAATGACCCTGTTTTAAACATGAAGATTTGCAGTGTTATAATAAATAAGTGAATTTATTGTGCATAATTATAAATCTGTAAATCAGCAATTCTTTGCATATTGTTTCTATTTAGTACTGAAGACAGTCAAGAGCTGTGTACTTTAAATTTATCGTATTAAATAAAAAATATCTAAAATATAATAAATATTAGTGTTAAATATTTTCTTTTTGTTTTATTTTGTGAGACTGGCTCATTGTAAATCATTTCGAGATTTAATTTCTGCCTGTTAAAGCTCGTACGGTTGTGTCTGTTGAATGTAAAGCTCTTGGTGTGTTTTCTGTGTGTGTGTGTGTGTGTGATGTGTTTCAGACGTGCCGCTGGTCATTTACTTTCACGGAGGATACTGGCAGTTCCTCAGGTCTGGTCCGGCACCTTCTCCTCGTCGTTTATTTTCAAATGATTTCCAAATCAAATATAAGCAGAGCTTCACTTTGCATTTTATCATGTGCTTTTCAAGCTGAGACCTGATGTGTGATGGGCCTATTAAATAAAAATATGAAACTCTGTAAAATAAAAAAAATATTTAGGAAAAATAATCAGAACATTACAGGTGTAAAAATGAAAAGTCATAGAATAATGAATAGACAAAATAATAATATTTGTAATAATGAATAAAATAAAAACTATATAGACATAGATATAAACAAGTAAAAGAAAAAAAATTAAATATACAAAAAAGTATAAAGTAATAATAAACATATTTAAAATAATAATAAATATAAAATGAAAAGGGAAAAAAATAAAAACAATAACATTTAAATATTTGAAAACCTAAACTTATTTTTTCTTAAACTAGTTTAAATTTAAAATTTAAATTTAAATTTTTTATTTTGTATTTAAATTAATAAAAGATATATATATATATAAAATAAAAGCAAATTAAAATGACAAAAACTGAAATTGATAATAAAGAAAGTGAAAAAACATGATACATTTAAATAAATAAAAACAAAGCAAATAAATAAAACCTCAAATGAAATCCCAAAACACATTGAGATGTAGGCAGATGTACAAACAGTAGCTGTCTCAAAATATGTTACAAAGTGACCATTCTGACGCTTTTTGTGACCATTTCGTGAATCCAGCCCGTGACGTGGAAGCAGGTTTTTTAGCGCTCGTCGGCTGCGTGGCTTGTTTACATCATCAGGTTGACGCCCCCTTTTAAGCATTATTAATGAGCAGTGTAACATTATACCTGATAGAGGACTTGTCTGATCCACTCTGCGCCGTGCTTTGCATGAGCTTTCCCAGGATTCATTACCTGACAGGTTTTTGAAACGGGGACTTTTGAAGAAGTCAAACAAAATTGCAAAAACTAAAGCTAAAGTGAGAACAGAAAATATAAAACTGTAATTGATAATATGAATAAATACTGAGCTCTGTGGTTACAGCAAGGATGAGTCGGGCTTTCTGGCCGTGCCCTTGGTCCAGAGGGGCGTGGTCGTGGTCGCCGTGGACTACAGCATCGCTCCTAAAGGTACGGCCAGTGTGTGAGGGTTGATCAGAGAGGATGATGGGAGTAATGTTTGTGTTGTTCACTCAGGGTCGATGGATGTGATGGTGTCTGAGGTGCGCAGGAGCGTGGCGTCTGTGGTCCAGCAGTACTCTCACATCAGGTCTGTGATATGACACCAGCTCCGTCTCGCGTCATATATCTGTCCTTCATGACCTCTCTCTGTCGTTCTGCAGCGGTCTTTACCTGTGCGGTCACTCAGCAGGAGCTCACCTGGCCGCCATGGTTCTGTCCACCGACTGGACACAGTACGACATATCACCACAAATCAAAGGTACATCTCAATTATATCAATTATACAAATTATATCAATACAATGTATATTATGAATGAATCTATATTTTCCTGAAATGTAAGAAAAGGATGTTTCTCTGTCAGGTGCGTTTCTCGTCAGCGGCATTTATGACCTGCAGCCCATTCTGTCCACCTACGTCAACGAGCCGCTGAAGATGACCGAGTGAGAATCTTAAAGTCTTGTTTTTAAAGAAAACAGTCGCTTTGTGACATCATGCTGTGAAGCGGAATCTCATTGGTCCTCACAGTCATTAAGTGCATTAAACATGTTGTTCTGGCTTGTGTTTCAGGGAAGTGGCGTTGAGGAACAGCCCCAGTCACTTCCTGTCGCAGCTCAAGCTCTCGTCCGCTTCCTGTGACATCATCGTCGCTGTCGCGCAGAACGACTCTCCGGAGTTTCGGAAGCAGTCGGAGGAATATTTCAGCGTGAGCGTGAAGTGCTTCACAGAATTCACCACAGCATCAATCCCTGTAGATGATATTCTGAAGAAGCTGATGAGGTTTTTCTCGTTCTAGGCTTTGGAATCTGCCGGTCTTAAAGTCTCTTTTGAAGACGTTCCCGACACGGATCACTTCAACATTATAGAGCAGCTCAGCGATGAAAATTACCATCTTACAAAGGTTAGCTGCTCATGCTAGGCCTGCATGATTTACAGAAAATAATACATTTTACTATTTATTTAATAATAAATCACAATATTTTTTTTTTTGCTGTGCTTGTTTATAGGGCTGCACAATTAGGCTAAATAAATACAAGTATACAAGTGAAAAAATACATAATTACTATTATTATTACAAATGACAAAAACAGTATATTATCATTACTTTTAATAAGAAAATTATTTAATTATGCATTTATGACAATGTATTTTATATTTAAATATGCAACAATATATGATTATTATTATTAAATAAACAAACAGAAATAAATTACATTTTTAATAATAAAATATTACTATTGTAATATTTAACTAATTTTCTGATTAGTGATACTTTTATTATTATTGTAATATTTGACTGTAAAATCTATCTAGGCTATAGAAGAAACATAATATACTGTTTTTTATTTACATTATTTTAACCTAAAGCCTCAATGTTGTTTTTAAAGAATATATA
>JAUMHQ010000009.1:2838530-2858356 GCA_032361165.1 Enteromius paludinosus | reverse complement strand
AAAGTTTTATTTATTTTTCCAGAATCGGTCTTTATTTCATTTGGAAACCTCAGGAGCTTCTTTTTTGTTTGCAACCATTTCGAAATATTTTTAATGGAAATTTTGAGAAATTAGATAATTATGATGTACTGGCGTGTAAATAAACACAATGCAGTGCTTATATTTATTTATTAATTCAGTCGTAGTCTTTGTGATTTGCTGTTTGCGCTGAGCCGTGTCATGATTTCAGGTTTATTTTGATGAATCGTGCAGCCCAATATGTGTTACTCATCAGTGTTTCTTATCTTCTAAAGCTTCTACTAAAGATGATGGGGAAAAGTTGATGATTGACAGATTACCCAGAATGCACTGCGCTGGAACAGACCTGTGAGTTGAGCTCAATGAGACCTGATATTAAATGTTTAACATTATTATTAAGACAGCAGCAGTGTATGTCAGCACATGCTGGGAGAAAATGACTGTAAACATCTTTAGATTGTTATTTAAATGTTTTTTACATGAAAGTGGCACAAAGATGTGCAGTGAATCAGTTGTGGATCATATAAAATCACTTGTAAATATAGCATATTTAACATGAGTACTGATTGATGGCACTGAATTTGCACAGAAGTATTTGTATTGAATTGCACAGATTGCTCTGCTGGACAAACCAGTTTAAACCGGTCTTGCTCTGGTCAGACATGTTTGGTTTGTTGTAAGCCACCAATTTACATATTTTTGCAAAGAAACTTGTATGTGAATATGTTGTTTGTGTTATGTTGTGTTTTGAAGCATTTTCAGTTCAATAAAACGCTGAGATGAACACATTTGTTGTGATTAATGTTGCTTGTTCACGTCACAGGCGGGTCCGGCAGATAATGGAGATATTGTTTATGAAGACAACGCAGTCTCTGTATTGGAGATCCAACATTATTCAAGACATACTCACTTTTGTACTCAGTGTACACTTATAATACTCTTAAAAGCATTTTGGGACCGTTTTAAGATAAACTAAATATACTGCATCCAAAATTACTTCTATAACTCATGAATATTAATGAGGCTACGTCACCGTTCCTGCTTGGCCATCTTTCCAGTTGCGTAACCTAATTAAAATTTAAAAGCGAAATCTCATTATGATTGTTTGATTGGCCGGCTAACTTTGCGGACGTCTGCTTTCAACCAATCAACGAAGCGTACGTAGCGTTGCGTACTTAATATTCAAGAGGCGTCGCGTTTCATGGGCGGGGCTTTGTCAACCGAAGCGTTGGCAACCGGCGGTTCGTTCTGAACGGCTGAGGACACGGCCAGAACCGGGATGGAGCGGGGATGAAACACGGCCTCAACACACGACACCAATCTTCTGCTTATGACTGAGGAATACAGTAAGTGTATGATGCAATTTAAAGAACATTCTGAGCGTTTCGTCTTCAGCCGCGTAAAGGGTTAAACCCGGTTATTCAACAAAAACTAAACGACCGTGAGTCAACGTTAACTTACTTCAGTCTGATGTTTTTATTATTAAAATGAACATTTCTGAGAAAACTCAGGATATTATAGGCTAACTCACTAATAGAAAAAATGAACGTTTAAACGCTGCTTTTAAAAGTTTCGTTTATAATAGTGTAAAAGTCGTTTTGAAGCGAGGTTTAGCTTATATTGGAAAAAACCCTTTGTATTAATGTATTAATAATAATCCAGTGAGAAGGGACAAACATTAAGAAGGCTAATATCCTCCAGAATGAATATTTGTGAGGAGATCATGTTTGTGAGTGAGTGTAAATAAAGCTGCGCGTGTCTGCTGGAGTTTCCGCGCATGCGCAGACTGGGGCATTTCCGGCTGTTAAAGTTGAAGTAATGATGATGATGATGATGCTTTGGTTGAACACTCTCTGCTTCAATAGCATAAATACACAGAGATACAAGCAGTAGTAGTTTATATGTTCACTCCGGCTTGCAGTTAATGTAAATTCTTATTACCTTGTTATTAATGATAATGAACAAATGCATCAAGATTTTGTTAGAAACGCTTTATAATAACTTTAAATACGTCCAAAGTTAAGATTATTAACATTAGTACAATATGAAATAATCATCAGGTAGAAAGTGTGAAAACTATAACTAAATTGAATGATTTGTTGAATAATGAAAAACATAAAATTTTTAAAAATAAAAATGTTAATATTAAGTATGTATTATATATGAAGTTGTAATAGATTAAATCTAAATTTTAATATATATATATATATATACACATACATAATGTTTTTACAGATTATTATTGTTAACTATTAAAATTATACAACTATATATTATTATTATATATAAAATATTAATAACAATTTATATATATTATATATATATATAAGTTATGATATATATGTTTACATAACGTGTGTGTTCTGTGAATATTTATTAAGTATACATAAATACACATTCAAGTATATATTTAAGAATAATATAATAGAAGTTTATGGGGTAAATATATTTATATACGATATAAAATATATGAATATGAATTTCTAAATGTAAAAACGTGTAAATCTTTTAAAAATATCTTTAAAAAATGTGTGTGTGTGTGTTTATACATAATAAATATACACAGTACACACACATACAACATAAACAACAACTTTCATTTTGGATGTGATTAATCACCAAAAAAAAATATATATATATACAGTATGTATACACACACATATTATATAATATATAGACTTATATAAAATGTTACACATGACATTTTCTGTAAAACAATGATTCATAATAGTATAATTATAATAGATACAAATAATATAATATTTTCCAAATTTAAATATATTTTTATGAATATATTAATTATGTGTAATAACAATTATAATTATAATATTATAATATATTAATATATCTTAAACATAATGAATTAATGATATAACATTCTAAATATACTGGATTAAATAAACTAATGTAGCACATTTATTTACTCATATTAACAGCTGCTGGTCTGATTGTGAGTATAGTAGAGTATAGAAAGTATTAGTAAAACATTAGTGTTGTGAACTCTGTCCCAGTCTGTCCGCTGCTCTCATCTGAATGGATCCGACCGAAAGAGATCAGCATGTTCAGTCTCGTTTGAGATCATTTACCAAACAAATCAGCTTTTCTTGGAGAGAAACACACGGTAAAATATGCTCGGTCTGAGAACAAATAAACCCTCAATGACTGGTTTCACACATCTGAAGGTATTACGGCTCTAGAGGGGAAGTGCGGTGTGTATTGTGGTTTGTGGCCGTCACCTCTGACCCAGAAGCTCAGCCGGTTCGAGTCTGAAGGTTAGTGAGTGTGTAGTATGTCAGGGTTCAGGCTTTGCCTCGTCATTGTGGCGCGGCTCGCTGATGTCAGAAGATGATGAGTGATGAGCGGTGTGAGGAACTTATAAAAACACAGCGCGGAGAGACGGACACTCGCTCTGAATGAATGAGACGCACACAGCACACATGAAGCCCAGAAAGAGAGGTTGGTGTTATTCATGGAATACAGTAGGACGGGATTAGTGACTTCGTTTAACTGATCAAGCTTCTAATGAATTCATGCTTAAGCTAATAATTGATCGAGTAATCTTATCCAGAGGTTTGACTGTACCAGTACTTTTTCTGATTGTTTATTTCGCGACTGGCGTAAGTGTAAGAGAGAAACATGTAGCTAAGAACAGAGTATATGTTTTGCCTTCTATTCATTTAAACGGTTATTTTATGAATTATTTAGTGAATTCTTTGTGTGCTGGGCTGAACCTGATGAATAACGTTAATTGTTGTTTAATTGCTCATTTTGCTGGACTGGTTAGTTCACAGGTAATCTCTCACCTTTCACAGGTAAAGTCACGGTTGCCGTGTCAATGATTACACACATTACACGTGTGCTGTGATTGGTTGAATCTTCACCTGTGCCTAATGACCTTCGAATGCGGTTAAAATGATTCTAATTTGATTCAATTATTCACTAACAGTGAATACTTTGCATTTGCGTGTTTTCATTTATTTTGCAAATTATGATTGGCATATCCATTCAATATGCATTTGATCAAGTGTTTATAGGTACTATTTTAAAAGCTTATTTTGTTAAGAATGATCCAGTGTTTTGTGTTTATACGAGAGAGGGAAAAAATAACTTTACATATATTGCATGTTTCACACACGGATTTCATTTTTATTTAATTGTATAGGCTATGCATAATATTAAGATAGTAATAAATATATAACAAATGTGTAATGAATTACTAAATGAATCAAATAAATACTACTACAGTATTAGTATCTGATACTTACTTACTAAAGGGTTAAGAATGGCCCAAACTTTTTAAGGACACTCAATTATTTAATGAAGTTTAATTGAATTGAATGAACAGCGAGTAATTTAGTGACTGTACTAGAGAAAGTTGTTTTGGGTAAAAGTGAGTGTTAAAGGTTTTGGAGATTTGTGTGATTAGGAGCTCTGGGTGTGTAGTTTCTTAATGAAGCGTGTAGTAATGACTCCGGCAGGTTGATAAACTCTCTCGGGACGGGGTGTTTGCTCTGTATGGTGTTGTGCACGTCTGGGAGATGCTGTACGTTCTGCTGCGTGGGGAAAACACAAAGAGGTTTGGTTGTGCACCTGATTTTCATTTCTTGATGGATTTGCATGCATTGTTTGGTGCTTTGAGGCGTGTTCGCTGTGGTATGATCAGCATTGCCGTTCCTTCAGATTCTGCTTTGAGAATCCTGCTTCAGGAAATGTGAGATATGAACTTAGCATGTGAATGTGTTTTATAGTAGGCGATGGTTACGTGTGTTTAAGGCAAGACACTGTTAGTAATGTAGAGCTGTTAAATAATCAATATCACCATACTTCCCTGGTTAATTAATCACAGTACAGTAACACTCCGCTATCACAACACAAGAATAATCATCTGCTAATAGCTAAATTAAAAATTACTTTAATATGAGCTAATGATGAGCAGTTATTAGTGCATGATTATTCATTGTAGAGTGTTACCAGTCAAATGTACTTTAATTAATAAACTGATGCGCATTAAGTTTTCTGAAATAATATTTAACCTTGGAGAAACCTTGGACTCTAGTATCTGAACCTGGAGCAGAAGCAGTCATCAGCAGCACAGGCATATCTGTAGAAATACACAACAATGCACTGTATTTTTATTCCAATAATCATTAGAATATTAAGTAAAGTTCATGTTCCATGAACATATTTCCCAACGCAAATATACAATCATTTTTGATTAGTAATATGGATTGCTAAGAGCTTCATTTGAACAACTTTAAAGGAGATTTTCCTCAATATTTCGATATTTTGCTTCCTCAGATTATTTATTCAACTTTCAACTCATTTATTCGATGTGTGCAAAGTAAAACATAGCAACCTGTCCTCATTCACCTGTGGTGTCTTGCTCCACTTATATCTCCGTGAGATGTTTCATTCACTCTCGATTCGTCTCATTTCCATGTCAACAGCGAGCCGTCACCCGATGCACTCCATGCGGGTTTCCGTTCATGGTGGCTCTATGTTCTCCTCCATCACCAGCTCCATCTCCGACCCACGTTTCCGCTTCCGATGGCGAGCCATCACGGTGACCACCCTCCTGGCCCTTGCCGCCCTCGTCTACATGCACCAAACCTCATCGAGCTCCTCCGACAGCACAGTGAGCGGTCAGCGCTCGTGGCGATCCAGCCGAGACGTGTCGGGCGCAGAGGTACATTCACTTGAGTACTAAACCTAAGGGAACTACGCCTTTAAGTTGTGTTCTGAAGATAAACAAAGGTCTTACCGGTTGGTAATGCTAAACTCAGCAGGGCTCTTGTTTTAGGGTGAACTATCCCTTTAAGTAAAAAACTACTTGAGTAAAACTTGAGCAGCAGTACCTGTAGTTTCACTCAGTAATTGTGTGTTTTGTCCACCTCTAGTCAGGCGTGATGGCCGCGGCTGAATCGCTGGACTCGCGTTATAACGACACGTACCCACTCAGTCCACCGGAGCACACATCCAGCGGGATCCGTTACCGGATCGGAGTCATAGCAGACCTAGACACAAACTCACGGAGCCAGAAGGACAACACGTGGTTCAGCTTCCTGAAGCGAGGCCACCTGCTGGTGTCTGACAGCGGGGACAGTGTTTCTGTGGAGTGGGACCCGGAGCCGGTGGTTCTGAAGAGTCATCTGTCGGAGAAGGGCCGTGGCATGGAGCTGTCCGAGCTGGTGGCGTTTAACGGCCATCTGTACAGTGTGGACGACCGGACGGGTGTGGTTTACCGGATAGAGGCCAACAGAGCTGTGCCCTGGGTCATCCTGCCCGACGGAGACGGGAGCGTGTCTAAAGGTAACATTACCCTGTATGGGTCAGAATTACACATTTCTCTTTTGCCAAAAATCATTAGGATATCAATTAAAAATCATGTTCCATGAAGGTATTTAGTAAATTTAAAAAAATATACAGCTGAAGCTTTGACCATCTGTATTTCTCTGTGACCTCTGACCTTTGGCTGCAGGCTTTAAGGCGGAGTGGATGGCAGTAAAGGACGAGCGTCTGTATGTCGGTGGTCTCGGTAAAGAGTGGACGACCATCACCGGAGAGTTCGTCAATAACAACCCTGAGTGGGTGAAGGTGATCGGTTTCCATGGCGACGTGGAGCATGAGAACTGGGTGCCGCGGTATACCGCTTTAAAGAAAGCAGCAGATATCAGCCCGCCAGGTGAGTCTCTCACACACCTGATCCTGATCACATGACCTCGTGCTGTGGAACACATCCGCTCTGATGAGACGCTGACATTTAATACACTTTTAATACCCAAAATTTTAAACACCCAGTACTGCCCAAAGGTCTCAGCCCAGTAGGATTTTCAGCAACAGAAACTGGTTCTAAGTGGGTTATATAATATAATATTTGTGACCACAAATCCAGTCAGTTGTTATTATACTAACAGATCTATACATGATTTGAAAGATATAAATATATCTGTGCTCCTGAGACACAGATGTTTCCTGATATATGATGTATTAATAAGATGGTTTGTGTCAGGTTATCTGATCCACGAGTCGTCAGTGTGGAGTGAGCGTCTCCAGCGCTGGTTCTTCCTCCCGCGCCGCGCTAGCTCAGAGCACTATGAGGAAACGGCAGATGAGCGCCGCGGCACAAACCTCATCCTGAGCTGCTCGCCGGACTTCAGTCAGATCTCAGCGTCACGCATCGGGCCGCTCAAGCCCACGCTCGGCTTCTCCTCCTTCAGATTCATCCCCGACACAGACGACCAGATCATCCTGGCGCTCAAATCAGAGGAGGACGCGGGACACATTGCCTCCTACATCACCGCCTTCACGCTGGACGGACGGGTCCTGCTGCCCGACACCAAGATCGGAGACGTCAAATACGAAGGGCTGGAGTTCATATAGGCTTCAGTCAAGTAGAGTACAGCAGGCATTCGTTACCCAGAATGCAATGCAACGGCGGCCAGTATATTTTCAGACTCATGTTGATGTGCTCTATGCAGACAGAGGGCCTCAGTGAGGGACGAGACACAGACGCTCAGGGGACAGATGCAATAAAAGAGAAAACCTCGAACCAAAACACAGCAGGGCTTCTGCAGGTCTGAAACATCTTAAAGGAAGAATTCAGTCAGCATTTACTCACCCTCGAGTAGTTCCACACCTGTATTCATTTCTTGGTTCTGCTGAACACAAAGGAGGATATTTTGAAGAAAGTTTGTAACCAGGATGTTTTGGTCATTGCTGACTCCCACAGTATTTTTTTCCTACTATAGAAGTCAATGGTGACCAAAAAGTATCTTTCTTTGTGTTTGGGGCAAGAGATGTGGAACTACTCGAGGGTGAGTAAATGATGACATAACCTCCATTTTTGGGTGAATTACTCCTGTTTCACAAATTAAGGCATTCAAATCTTTCAGATCGGAGCAGGAAGTCTTATATACATAAAGTCACGGCATTAAGTGGTGTATGCGCTGCAACAAATGAACATTTTGTTTTCAAGCGTTGCTAATAGAAGACATTTACATTGACAGAACACAGTTATATTAAGAAGTTGTCTCAAAAATGTTTTTAATGTACTCTCTTAAGCTCATCAAGGCTGTATTTATTTGATCAAAAATACAGAAAAATATTAGTACAGCATTTATTTAAAATTGAAATCTTTTCTAACAACACTATCCATGCTCAAACGCATTCAAAATGGAAATGTACTGAACCCATTTGAGCGGTAGAGTTTATTGTTGCACACGATTTTGAATAAATGCTGTTATCACAGGTTACAGAAAACATGAAGCGGTGCAACAGCATCGATATTAATTTAGTATATTAGAATGACTTCTGAAGGATCACGTGACACTGAAGACTGGAGTAATGATGCTGAAAATGCAGCTTTGCTTCACAGAAATAAATGAGATTTTAAAGTATATTATAATAAAACTGTTGGGTCTGTATGTCTTTATCAAATATATTCAGCCTTAATGAGCAGAAAGAGCTTTGTTCAAAATAATTGCTTAGATTTTTTTTGTTGTTCTTAAAAAGTCTTAAATTTACCCTCATCAAACCTGCAGAAACCCTGCATAATAAATAAATGGGTGTACTGAGAAATGCACTAACGAGAATAATTCCAGCAGTTTTTTTTTTATTATTTGCCTTTATTAAAAACTACAACACATCAAAACGTACACTATTTTTGCTGATTTTAGTGTTTAGTGTATAAACTACACTGGATATGTTTAATTCATGTTCCTTTGATTTCTGGAATTAATTAAACAACATTTAAAATGAATATGCAAATAAAGATTTATTATTAACTTCGAACATTTATGTTTTTTTTTGTAAAGGTGTACCTTCCTGCAGAGTTCCTGTAAGAAGAACTAAATCATGGATTTAATCACAGAATTAATTATAAAACATAAATTAAGAGTCAGATAATTGCGTCAGAGTTTCGTTCCCATGATGACCAGGTTCGTGGGAAGTCCGTCGACTTTCAGAACCTGAAACACATCCAGCGTTTTTAGGAAGTCAAACATTCGTCTGTCGTTGGATCTGAACTCACTGAAAACTCCTTTAGACCCTGTGAAAACATACGTTTACATTTAGATTTTGTAATCTCCAATAGAGATCACAATTCTCCCACGATTATGAACTCATTTGAATTTCTGCATCTTAGCAAGCATTTTAGGAATAGGAAAGGTGACACGTACGAAAAAAACCCATATGACAATTTCGGACTCAGTGTGCAGAGGCTTAAATTGTTGTCATTTAGAAATCAGATTGTGTAGGTGTCCAGATCACAATCTTTTAACATTATCCGTGCAGCTCTATGAACATCGGTTAAATGTGCGGTGAGACTGTTGACTAATGTAATGCTGATGACATCAGCAGAGCGCTCTGATTGGTGGAGATTGTTGTTAAGCTCACCGCTGGCTCTCAGCGCTGACAGCATCTGTTGGATCAGCTGTTTGGCCGTGCTGTGGTCAGGAACTCTGGAGTGGATCTGAATGGCCATCACTGATGGGAAATCCTGCAGCATCGTCTCTGGATACTGAAGGGAAGACAAAGGTACTGAAGTAAATAGTAGGAATTTTCCAGATTTTTAAATAGTTTTAAATAATTCTGACTTTCTTTGTAACAAAAATTGAGAGATATAAAGTCCACTTTTAAACGGAAAAAAAGACTGCTATGTTTTCAGAATTGCAACTTTATATCTCGCAAGTCCGACTGTATATATCGCAAGACCGACGTATATCTCGCACCGACTGTATATCTCGCAAGTCCGACTGTATATCTCGCAAGTCCGACTGTATATATCGCAAGACCGACGTATATCTCGCAAGTCCGACTGTATATCTCGCAAGACCGACTGTATATCTCGCAAGACCGACTGTATATCTCGCAAGACCGACTGTATATCTCGCAAGTCCGACTGTATATCTCGCAAGTCCGACTGTATATCTCGCAAGTCCGACTGTATATCTCGCAAGTCCGACTGTATATATAGCAAGTCCGACTGTATATCTCGCAAGACCGACTGTATATCTCGCAAGACCGACTGTATATCTCGCAAGTCCGACTGTATATCTCGCAAGTCCGACTGTATATCTCGCAAGACCGACTGTATATCTCGCAAGTCCGACTGTATATATCGCAAGTCCGACTGTATATCTCGCAAGTCCGACATTCTAGAAACATCAAGATTTAATATATTTGGTCAAATTGATATTAAAGACAATCTTGTCTGATTAGACTGCAATATTGAGCTAAAACCTCTCATCTCAGACCCAAATGCATCAAACATTAGCCTTTTATACAGAGTTTTTGAAGTAAAGAGTAAAGAAAATACTACACAAAACATATTGAAATAATAAGAATATTTACCCCACTCATAAGAACAGTGTCTCACTGGTGATGATCTAAGAAAGCTGAGGAGTTTGCATTTATGAATGCTTTAGTAAATCTGGCCCAAAGATGTTGAAGTTCAATGCATACCTGAGCTTTAGTCATCGCCGTCTTAGCATCGCTGAGAGCAAACACATAGCCACAAACGCCAGCCGCGTCGTCCAGAATCAGACTGCAGTTCTGTGACGGTTGGACGTGGCCCTCCACCAGCCTGACAGAGAAAAGCTTCATTAGTGCTCAGTGACTAACTAACTAACTAACTAACTAACAGGTGTATTCTCACCTGTCGCCCACCAGCTCCACCTTCTGCTGCGTCTCAGTCTGCATCTCCTTAAAGATCTTCTGCACCTCTGGCTGGAAAACACAAGAACACATATCTTTACAGTAGCTTTAATGTTGTTATATTTTATATATATAGTACATTTTTATAACATTGTAAAGTATGTTCCTTGCTGATTTTTTATTGAAATGTGACATATGTGAATGTGTTTTCTTGTACTGAAATATATATTTTGAATGCCTTATAAAATATTTTTCTTATCTATTTTAAAAGAACACACAAAATATATTGGTAGAGAATATATTTAAGTAAATATGTTTTGAAACATATTTTACAAAATATACTTTTTAGCCATTTTTAAAAAATATTTAGAAATATATTTAAACTTTTTTTTTTGCCATAGGTTCCCATTAACTTATGCTACAGGTCAAGCGATTGGAGTCAGTAAGATCTTTTAAATGTTAGTAAACAAAAGTCTCTTCTGCTCACCAAGGCTGCATTTTTAAACTAAACAAAATTCACTAAAAGTTTTCAATAGTATTCCAATTTAATAGCTGTTTTCTATGTTATTATATGTCAAAATGTAATTTATTTCTGATTAACATTTGTGATTATTGTCAATGTTGAAAACAGTTGTGCTGCGCAATATTTTTTGTGGAAACTGATATATATTTTTTAAAAAGTAATAATATTTTTTTTTTAGAAAGTTCTAAAGAACAACATTTATCTGAAACAGAAATCTACTGTAACATTAGAAATGTCTTTACTGTCACTTTGGTCAATTGAATGAGTCCTTGATGAAAAATAGTTTTAATTTCCCTAAAAAAACATGCTTATCACCAACTTGATACTATATCTCAAATTTCCATGGCAGCACGCTGATGATCATCAGAAGTGTGTGTTGAGCAGTAAATCAGTGTATTATTCTGGTTTCTGAAGATCATGTGACACTGAAGACTGGACGAATGATGCTGAAAATGCAGAAATCAATTAGTTTAACAGATATTCACACAGCAAATAGTTATTTTAAATATTAATAATAGTATTTCTGATCAAATAAATGCAGCCTGGGTGAGCAGAAGAGCGTCAGGTTTGCAAACCAAAGCTGTCCAAAGTGTGTAAAGACATGCAGCTGATGAGGACGGTGTGACCTGGTCTTTAGGAGTGCAGGGTCGTATGGTGTAGACGCGTGTGTCCGGAGCGTAGTGGAACAGATCACGGTTCCCATGAGACGGCAGCATCCGCTAAACACCATCACACACACACACACACACACACACACACGTCAGGAGCAGAGCGATCCTAACAACATCTTACAGCTATGTACACATGATAAATATGTTTTTGTAAACCGAATATTTTTTGCATAATTTGCAAACGCAGGTCTCAGGTCAAAGGTCAGCACCTGGAATTCTCCGGACAGTCCTCCTCTGAAGCCCCAGGGCTCGGGGTCATCGGTCAGAGCGAGAGCGGGGTGAGTCGTCTGACCTCCTGCAACACAAACACGTGAGGCGCTTATTATTATCATTATTATTATTATTATTCAGGATAATATTAATGCGCCTCTCACCCAGGTTTTTGACGTAGGCCTTGGCCATGGTGACGCCGCTCTTGATGTCACAGATGTAGTTGTAGAGGTCGTACAGGATGACCCGGTTAGGAGCATTGGACAGTCTGTTGAACATCTGCACCACAGCTCCACACATGTCATCAAACTTCTCCGCTCTCTGCCGCCATTCTTTACCCTACACACACACACACACACACACACACACAGCTTTCAGTTCAATCATTTAGGTCTATATATTGTACATTATGAATATTGTTAATAAATTGCTTTGGTTCCTCATTTTTAAATTGATTTGATGAACATGTAAAATAAATAAAGAAATAATAATATATACATAAAAAAAACTGTAAAAAAATATTATTGTATAAATATATATATATATGCAAACAAGAAAATTATAATAAATAAAAATTAATACATAAGCAATTATCAATTTATATTGTTTTATATACCCACTCAATATCTGTGTGCGTTACTTTTATTACTTTAAAATATGTTTTTCATATATTTTCATTGCTTGAAATAAATGAAGTTCCATTTGGTTTGAAATGAGAGGAGAGTGATTAATTAATGAGAGATATTTCAGTGTTGGGAGACGTCTCTGTGGCGTGTAGTGTTAGTGTAGACCTGCTCCGGGGACTCTCCGGGGCCGGGGCCGTGTCTGCGCAGCCAGTGCAGCTCCTGCAGCATGAGGACGGCCGTGGCTCCGTGTTCGTACGGCAGATAGAAGAGCTCGGACAGCAGCATCAGGTCATCCAGCGTCAGTGGCTCAGCCGTGTACAGGGGGTTATCTTTAGGTCCAGGAGCGTAACCGTCCGTCTGCATCGGCTCCTCGTCAGTAGCCTGGGCTTTAGAACGGCCCCCGCGGGCCCCTGAGAGCACAGGGACAACACCACAATATCTGCTAACTCAAATATCAATTAATAAACAAATAAACAACCCTGTTGCACATGAATCCAGAGCCATTTATTTACCGTCAGGTTGATCTGCTCTGCCGAACTCAACCAGCCAATCAGTGAGTGCCAGACGCAAAGCCTCATGGGGGTTGTAGTCCGAGCCCTGATCGTCTCCATCTGTGGAGCGATGACATCGTGTCATAGAAAGACAGACATCAATAAACGATAGATTTGGGGATACTCACCCATAGAAACGTCTTTCTGTGCGTAGCTGCACCAGGTGGCCAGCGTGTGAATGGCCACAAAGTTGGGCTCATATTCACAGTTAGGGTTGGTGAGCACTCCTCTGAGTTTAGGGATGAGCTCAGTGGGCCGGTTCTTGAAGGGTCCCAGGAAGAGTCTCTGCGGGTCGTAGTCGTTAGCGTGGATGTTGTCCCAGATAACCGGTGGCCGCCGCAGGACAGCAGACACCTCCTCTATAGACGCCACACTGATGTCCTGAGACACCACCTTCGGCCCTGGAGCACAAAAACACAGCTTACACCTCGCTTCTTTGCTGCTATGCATTTAGTTGAGATTTCTGATTGCGTTAGCATGGGTTCGGTTCGCAGGGAATGCTTGCACTGATCCACTCTGAATGCAATGCAATGCAAGTCACTCCTGCCGAATGCATGCATGCAGATGCGTTAATATCCATGATGTTACCTGTCCAGAGAATGTCAATCCCAGCGTTGAGCTTCTCGCCGACTGTGTTCAAATACGCAGACTGTGGCACGCTGGGAGTGCAGAACGCAGCACAGTAATCTGCAGAAAACCAAAAGAGCATAACGGTCCAGCTGGAGGAAAATATGGGACATTCTGTTTTGTTTTTATATAGTGTTATGTTAGTATCATTTATGTACTGTTATATAGCTTTGTTGATATATTTTTACTAATAGACAACAACACACTGTATGGGGCAAAATTATCCAGTTTTCTTTTATGCCAAAAATCATTAGGATATTAAGTAAAGATCAGGTTCCATGAAGATATATTATACATTTCCTTCCGGTAAATATATAAAACTCAATACCTGATTAATATGCATTGCTAAGAACTTTACCTGGACAACTTTAAAGGTGATTTTCATATATTTATTTCTTTTGCTTCCTCAGATTCCAGGATCGTTCCTAATATATTCAAACCATCCTTCAACAGAAAGCTGGCGTATTCAGCGGATTTCAAATTGTGCATAAATCTTAATAAAGACTGGTTTGTGATTGCATGTAATGTTTCAATACGATTGTTGTTTTGTTGATTTATTTTGGTAATAATAAGTGTGTACCGGTGGGGCAGAAGAGGAAGGTGTGAGGCTCCTTCAGGTGCAGGAACACCTCGTTAGTGACGGAAACCTGAGCTTCAGCGAACGAGCTGAACGCCTCTTTATCAGCCGGACACATTTCCGTCTCGATGTCGTCAAACAGCAGCGCGAACGAGCGGCAGCCGAACCCGCTCACCTGCGTACGATCCAGAAGAGTGAGTAAACACTAATCGTAAGTGCTGCAGGCGAGTGTGTTTCAGCGGCGCACCTGGCTGAGCTTCCTCTTGAGCGCCGTCAGCTCTCGGGGGTTTGAGAAGGTGATGTCCAGCCCTGGAGAGATGGCGTACACAAACTCCACGTCATGCTCCTTCGCTGCAGAGATCAGCGTCATCAGCTGCTCTGTAAGACACAACCCAGCCGATCATCTTCACAGATTACTGCCATAAACAAATAAAACACATCATTCATTCACATTCAATACTTAAACCTCTTCAGTCTTTGGAGTCAGGCAAGTGTCTAACACGATTCAGATTTTATTTTACAGTAAGACTCATTAGTTAACCTGAACTAATACTTTTTTTCCCGTCGTCTTGCTTTATGCCAGGTCAAATTAAAGCTCACTACGGGCCTGGTTTGGGCATCTGGTTTAAAGTAGAATGTCATTGTGTTTCGATGCAACTCAGTGAGTGACTCATAATCGGAACGATTGTAAACTGAATGCAGTGTAAGCTCTGGATAACAGTGGCTGGTAAATGCATAAGAGCGCTCAGTGCTCAGCTTCACATATTGGCCTGTCACCTGCTTCCTCCAGTGAATACAGATCCCTCCAGTACATCCGGTGTTTGTAATCATCTTTAGGAGCATATAGATATGTGTTCATGCCCCACTTCTGCTCCCTATGAAGATGACACACAGAGAAGAAGTGAGATAAATGTGCTGATTAGAGCTGATGGCGTGTGATAAGAGTGGTTTATTCACCTCCCGAAGAGCTCTTTCCTCTGGCTCATAGTCCACGGCCTCCCATAAAACCCTGCAGCACACAAAGGTCACTTCATACAGCCATGCTTCAATAAAACCTCCAGAAATTCAGCTTACAGCAAGAACACACACAAAACTGTGTTACTGTGACAGAACTGCATATTTATTGTAATGTATAATATGCAATATTGTTTATTATTGTTTATTATACATTCCTTTTTATATGTCCTGCATTTATAATAATATAAGTGGTACACTCTGCGCATTATTATTACTATAATAAATCATTCAAATACCCTTACAAAACAATATAAAAATTGTGGCAACATTTCTGCCGTATTGTTAATATTGCAATAAAATGTTATTAATAATAATATATAATATATATAAATATTACTATTGTAATATCTAACTATAAAGAGTACATTTTTATTATTATTATTATTATTATTATTATTATTATTATACTACTGCTAGTATTACTGCTACTGCTAAAGGATAAATAAATAACTAAATGAGAACAAAATACTACCGTAATATTTTATGGCAAAATATTAAAAAACTACTTTAATAAAAAAACACAAATTGCTAAACCAAAATAAAAAAATATTACTATTGTAATATATTACTACAAAATTACTACAAAAAAAGTTATTATTATTATTATTATTATTATACTGCTAGTATTACAGACACTGCAAAAACAAACCCTCCTAATTAATTACTAAATGAAAACCATTATTTAAAATATATTTTACTGAAAAATATTAAAAACTGATACTACTACTGCTAAAATAAAACGCAAATTGCTAAATAAAATATTACTATTGTAAAATTTACTTCAAAACAAACTCACATTACAAACGCATTACCCTTAACATTATCAAGCTATTGTATTTTTTTTACTCTTGTTCATATTATATGCCCTTATTTCCTGTTATACCATGTGTTGTTGGCGACTCACCCTCGACTACTCCGCTGAGGAACATCTTGGATTTTTTGGACATGACTCCTGGTTTAGCAGCAGATCTAAAGATCAGTCTCACGCATGCAGCTGATGGCTCTCGGTCCTCCTGAACGGGTCTGAAGTGCTCGATGAATTCTGTCGAGCTACGGACACAGAATCAGCTGTTTAGATGAATGTTTATGTTTATAATCTCTCTACTTCCTCATTGGACTCGTGGTCACCCCGGCGCGCACGCGCATTTCTGCATCTGTCAATGAAACCCCGCCCATCTGAGATCTCCATCACGTGACATCGTTACAGCGGGAAAACAAGAGGACGAATAACAGTAAGTAACGTTACTAGCGATGTTTATTTGATGAATTATCTGATGTTTTATCTATTATTTGCAGCAGGATCTTTTTTGTTCACTTGACATATCTACATAATTTAAAAAAATTTTTTTTGTGATTATTAATGGACCCAGAGGATCATTCGTATAAACATCATCCACTAAAAACAAACTTCAAAACTACACATATTATCATTTAAAACTGATCAAACGCGTCAATTGTAAAGTTTGTCTAAATTATTTAAAGTAAATGACACCTGTTTAATATTTAAATGCATTAAATTTGATTTGAGTGTCAAAATACTTATTGCCCCCGCACATGAAAGTAATAATATTTTTTAAAAGAAGCTAGGGTGATTTATTTTATTTTTTTAGTTTTATTTTATGAAGGTTCTTTAATTTTAATCACAAACAAATGACATATTTTATTATTATTAGTAGTAGTTTTAGTATTTCGGGGCTGCCATGTGCTATACTAATTTACATTTCTAGTGTAATATAGATCTCATTCATATATGTGTGCATGCACACCACACATATTCATATATTTAAATTATAATCAGAAACCAGGTAATAAAAATCAATTAATCCGAGCAGTTTACAGTGTTTCGTGTAAAAGAAGAGATATCATTAATTAGTACATAAACCTTTTTATTCAGGTAATGAGTCCTCATTCCAACTGAAAAACATGTTTTTGGTATCACTTCATCCTATATATACTATAAAAGACAAACCATTAACCCTTCAATTGCATTAAAATTTCTTTTCATAATGACGATTTCATCCTTTAATGCCGTTCCATTCTTATGTACAAAATTTAGTGAGCTCAAGTACTTCAAAAGAAGTTGTAACTGTCAAGTAAGAAAGAGCTGAAAGCAAAGTCAGTTAAGTGAAGTGCAAATGACCCTGATAAACAATAACAGCATTTCCAGGTCAAACTCGAGTGCAGCTCTTCGGACACCATCTGTAGGGCATGTGATTCTCAGACCTCCAATGTTAAGTGCGTTTATATCACCGTTATCATTTCCAGCAGCTTACAGAAGCTGTTGATGGAGCTTTACTTGTACTGAACCTAGAATGCTCCTTTAAACCCGTGTGAAGCAGCATCTATTGTATACGGCCAGTGTCTGGTCCTGTAAGCTGGTCACAGATGAATCGGTGCTCTGAGGTAATGCCGAGTCTCTGATTTATGAGCGTTATCTCTTGTGCTGCTAACTACTCAGTCCTCTCTGAGCCTGCTTCAGTAGCGTGTCAAAGTCGAACGACTCGCATCGGCTCCTGGACGCTGGGTCGACATCCCGATTAGAATCTAAGAGATAAGACAAACCCAAAACATCATGATTTTATAAAGCATCAGAATCTCGCACAAACTAATAAATGTTACGACTGTGTTTTAAAAAAAGGACATTTGTAATTATATATCAGAAAACTTTTATACATCAATATAGCTATAAATTCTTATTTTTATTACTATATAAACTTTTTTTGGGATATTTATTAAATGCTATGTCACCTATTTTCATGGCATAACAAATATTGCACAACAAATACAATAAAAACTAGCAAACAAACACATGTTTATTACATTAACATGACTTTTCTGCCAAATTTATATTAAATAACTGATTTAAAAAATATTAAACAGATAAAATAAGAAATACTACTATTGAAATATTTTTCAATTCAATTAAATCTTATGTCATTTTAATCTAATCTAAATTTATTTTACAGTACAATATTGCTATATTTTAATGCTCAAATGTTAAATAATCAGTTGCAATTATTATTATTAAAATAAAAAATATTCCTTAATACATTACTGTAAATATTTCACTGTATAATAAATAAAAATGAGTATTTAGGAACAATTATATAATAATGAAATACTGTATAAATATATTTATTCAATTTCTTCATTTTCAAACATGAAACCATTTATTATTAATATTATTATTATTACTACTAAATCAAAAATGACAAAAAAGTTGTACATTTATTTTTATATTGTAATAATATAAAATAACAAAATATAATAATAAAAAATGGTCAATGTGCTATTCACTGGAATCATATATTTCGTCTCATATCAGCTGAAAACACCAGCAGCACAGAATAAGTGGAGTAATATAAAATGAGACCAACCTAAATCTGCATAGTTGGATTTGCAGAACTGTCGTCTGCCGCCGAAGCAGATGTCAAAGGGAAGCTCGTCCGGGCGCCTCAGTTTACCGCCGTTCTCAATCGCAGCGTAAGCGTCGTCTGTGTTATAATACGTGATGAAGCCGTAGTTGTCTCTACAAGAAGAGAACAGAAACACACGATCAGCTCCGATAGCAGAAGACGAAGCGGAGGCTCAAAGCTGGGTTCTGATAGCGATGCAACGAGAACAGGGATGTGACGGTTATCGGTTTGACAATAAATCCTGATACAATTCTCCACGGTTAGTATTATTGTGTCATATTTTAATAAGAATTACAACCATATTCGATTTTCAGAGTTATATTTGATTTGAAACGGCTATAAAATGTGATGAAAACAATTAGTGTTAGTACTTTTCCAGCACATTTTAATCCCGATAATTGTGATGCGAAGTTGTCATATCGCTAGATCTCCGCGAAAAGAATTTAATCAGCCGAAAACTGAAATTAAAGTTAAACAACTGATTACATTTATTTAATAATCAACGTTCTCATGAAAACTATTGCATACAAACATTTAAATAGCAAATTAATGATGTAATTATTATTAAATTTACTCAAAGATACAATAAATAATGAAGACATCACTAGCATTTTAAGTAAAAATATAATTAATATATTTATTAAAATCGTCTACTCTAGAGTCCTTTTTATTATTACTACAGCTACTAAAACAAAAATAAACTATTGTAATATTTCACTATTTGAGAAAATATTTTATTACTGCTATTATTTATACTATTAAAAACAAAAATTACTCAATGGAAACATTTATAAAAATATTAATTCTGTTTTTACACTGTAACAGTTCAATTGAAATGTGAACATTATTTCTATACCTAAAACATTAAAGGTGCCATAGAATGCATTGAGAGAATATTTTAAATTGTTCTCTGATATGTACATAGAAGGTATGTAGC
>JAUMHQ010000009.1:2794120-2838430 GCA_032361165.1 Enteromius paludinosus | reverse complement strand
CAGTTTCCTGTAAGGGGTAGGTTTAGGTGTAGGGTCAGTGTAGGACAATACCACATACAGTCTGTACAGTATAAACAACATTACACCTATGGAGAGACCCCTGAACACACAAAAAACAACGTCTGTGTGTGTTGATATTCTCTCTGTGTGTGTGTGTGTGTGTGTGTGTGTGTAGAGCAGTAAGATGGGCGTCGAGGCCGTGGTGGCTCTTCTGGAGGCGACCCCGGAGACCCCGGCCTGTGTGATCGGTCTCTCTGGGAATCAGGCCATGCGTCTGCCGCTCATGGAGTGTGTGAACATGGTGAGCCACTCGCCAAACACGCCTGACCTTTGACCTCCAGTCCGCTTGACACGCCTGACCTTTGACCTCCGGACAGCGTGACTCTGAGCTTCTGTGTTGTTGTTTTTTTGCTTTTGTAGACAAAAGAGGTTCAGAAAGCCATGAACGAGAAGAGGTTTGAAGAGGCCATTCAGCTGCGTGGAAAGTGAGTTTCGTTCGTTGATTGGTTTGTTAATGAATCTGTGAGGTGGTTCACTGACTGAGACCTGATTGCAGGAGTTTTGAGAACAACTGGAACACGTACAAGCTTTTAGCCCATCAGAAGCCTGCTCTGTCAAAGGTAACCAAACTCGTAAACACCGTATGCTTCCTTTTTTCTTTTACCAAGTCAACAAAAAAACATAATTGACACTATTTACTTTTAGAATGTCTTTGATCTTATTGTGCACATTTAGTTTTAAAGTTCTCTTAAACGATCAATCACATCCAAAATACACGTATATATTTAAAAAAATATGCTATTAAGCTGTCTATCATGTGTTTGTAGAGTAATCACTCAGTGGCGATCCTGAACGTGGGCGCTCCGGCCGCGGGGATGAACGCTGCTGTGAGGTCAGCGGTTCGAGACGGGCTCGCTCAGGGTCACAGGGTTTACACCGTCCACGACGGCTTCGAGGGTCTGGCCAAAGACGCGGTGAGGGCCGCAGACAGTGTGCACTTGCTCTTTTGTCGATGCTTGACCCCTGTGCTGTGTGTGTGAGGCTTCTCTGAGCTCTGCTTCACTCTGCAGGTGGATGAGGTTCACTGGCATGATGTGGCTGGATGGACGGGGCAGGGAGGATCACTGCTGGGCACCAAACGGTCAGTGTGTGAGCGTGTGTGTCTTCACCATCTTGACCAGACAAGACACCGGCTGAAAGACCTTTCCGAAGCTGCGGTGTCTGTTCGGTTTCAGATTAGCCCCGCCCACACTACAGTCTGATTCTTTTATACTTATCTCAGTGGTTTGCGTTGCTTTTTATTCATTTATTATAGTGAAGTAAAATTAAATGACTTGGAATAAAATGAATGCATTTAATAATATTTTGTATTAATGTGTTATGAATGCATTCTTTTGTGTGTTTATATTTGTTCAGAACTCTTCCCAACTCCTGCATGGAGAACATTGTCGCCAATATTGGAAAATACAACATCCAGTCACTGCTGGTGATTGGTGGATTTGAGGTGAGTGTGTGTGCGAGTGTGTGTGCTAGTGTGACCGCGTGTGTGTGGTAACCGCGTGTGTGTCTCCTGCAGGCGTATGAAGGAGTTCTGCAGCTGGTTGAGGCTCGAGGCCGTTATGATGAGCTGTGTATCCCTATGTGTGTGATTCCTGCCACCATCAGCAACAACGTGCCGGGCACAGACTTCAGTTTGGGAGCAGACACGGCCGTGAACGCCGCCATGGAGGTGTGTGTGTGTGTGTGTGTGTGTGTGTGTGTGTCAGTCGCTGAAGAACACTGATCACTGTCTGAAACCAGCTTCTCTCTGTCTGTCTGCTCAGAGCTGTGATAAAATCAAGCAGTCTGCGTCTGGAACCAAACGCCGCGTCTTCATCGTGGAGACCATGGGCGGATACTGTGGTTACCTAGCAACCACCACCGGCATCGCCGTGGGAGCAGACGCCGTCTACATCTTTGAGGAGCCGTTCAACATCCACGAGCTGGAGGCAAGATCACAATCACGGTCTCTTCTGCTCACCGAGGCTGCATTTATTTGATCCAAAACACTTTAAAAATAGTGAAATATTATTCTAATGTAAAGCAGCTGTGTTCCGTGTGGATCTGTGTTAAAGTGTAATTTATTTCTGTGATGTTCAGCTGTATTTTCAGCATCCTTACTCCAGTCTTCAGTGTCCAAAATTCAGCAGAACATCACAGAAATAAAATACACTTTAACACACATTCACACAGAAAACTGCTGTTTTAAATAAGAATATTATTTCACAATTTATTTTAGGCATTTTTGATCAAACCAATGCAGCTTTGGTGAGCAGAAGAGACATTAAAATCCATAAACTCTCCTGACCTGTAGTGTATGGTTGTGGTGTAAACGGCTCAAGCTCTTCCAGATTCTTGAACTGTTAGTTGCTCATTTTTGATTAAATTAAAATGTGCTTTTGTTTTAAAAAAGTTCCTCTGTTCCCTCTCAGACGAACGTGGAGCATCTGACGGAGAAAATGAAGAATGATATTCAGAGAGGACTAGTGCTGAGGTGTGTGGCTCTTCAAGCCTCTGTTCTCTCCTGTCCTTCATTTAGCTGGGATTCACTCATAGTTCTTCTCTGCAGGAATGAGAAGAGTCACAAGCACTACACTACTGATTTCATCTACAATCTGTACTCCGCCGAGGGCAAAGGCGTCTTCGACTGCAGGGTCAATGTTCTGGGTCACCTGCAGCAGGTGAGACGCCCGTCTAGTGATCCCAGTGAGTGTGTGATTAGCATTTCTGTCCTGTTCTGAGAGTCACGTGTGGTTTGTGTGTTTAGGGTGGCGTTCCCACTTCGTTTGACAGGAATTTTGGCACTAAACTGGGAGTGAAGTCAGTTCTGTGGCTCACAGAGAAGATGAACAACACGTACAGACAGGGTGAGACGCACATCCACAGCCTGATCTGCCTGTTTACTCAAATAAAGATGACATTACATAGAAAATAAAATCAAAAACAAACTTAAAAAATTAGGAATATTACCCTGGCAATAACTCATAAATAAAACACATTCAGGTACAAAATTAATAAAGCTAATACTGAAATAAATTTTAAATAAACGCTAAATAGAATAATTTAAAAAAATATTATATATCTATATAATTGATACAATTACTTTTTAAAAGTACTAAAATATGAATGAAAGCTAAATAAAAATATGAAAAATAATAAAAAATGTGAAATGCTTAAATATAAAACTAAATACAAATAAATTAATAAAAATGATAAAACCCACATAACAAAAAAATGCATAAATGATATCCAGAAACTTTTTTATTAATAAGTGATAAATGTTCATAACGAAATTACTAAACAAATTTCTAATAAACTAAAAACTAATAAATATAACATTAATGCTAAAAATAAATTGGTTAAAAAATATTACAAATAATGAAATTATTATTTATTTATTTTTAAGAACTAATAAATGATAAAAGCACAACAATATTACAGATTTAAAATAAATATAAGTTAAATTTAAATCGTTTTTTAAAATAAATCTGCTACTACTAATAAAAGCACAACAAATTTACTGAAACTTAAAATAACTAAAAGCTAATATGTAATTATTATTTATCAAATACTATGACGGTATTAAACGGGTAATTCTTTGCGTGTGTGAGTTTTTGTTTATTGCCCGCTCACGAGTTTGACTCTTTTTGGTCAATCACTTCTGAAGGGATCTTAGAACCCTGATAATATTTCATCATGTTTTCTGATGTTCCTGATTGGTGAAAGCTTAGTTGGAGTCGATATATGAAAATGAGTAAATGATTTGAAGGCAGTGATGTGTGTGTGTGTGTGTGTGTGTATCACAGGTCGTGTGTTTGCCAACGCTCCTGATACGGCTTGTGTGATCGGCATGAAGAAGAAAGTGATGTCGTTCAGCCCCGTCACCGAGCTCAAAGCACAAACAGACTTTGAGTAAGAGTCACACGACCACAAACACCTCACCTCGTCAGCGATCAGCATCATCTACGAGCTCATTATAATGTGATAGATCCCAGGAAACCAGAGCAGAGGCGTGCTTTGGGCTCAAAATAAGTTTTGAAAGTGCATATCTGCACTACCGGTCAAAGCCTAGGAGTACTTATGATACTGAAAGAAGTTTCTTTGTCACCAAGCTGCATTTATTTGATCTAAAATAATGTAAATCAGCAGTTTTCTGTGTTCAAGTGTGTTTCTGTGATGTTCAGCATCATTCCTCCAGTCTTCAGAGTCACATGATCTTCAGAAATCAGAATAATACACTGATTTACTGCTCAACACACACTTCTGATTATTATCAATATTTTTATGGAAATCTATTTGTTTTTCAGGATCACAGATGCATAGAAAGTTCAAAAGAACAGCATTTATTTGCAATAGAAATCTTTTTCTATTGCAAATAATTAAAGCCTTGCTGGATAAAACTATTCATTTCTCTTAAATTCTTTAAATCAATTATTTCAGTGAGTAATGATGCTGAAAATACAGCTGAACATCACAGAAATAAATAACTTTAACACAGATTCACACAGAACACAGCTGCTTTAAATCATAATAATATTGTACTATTTTTATGTTATTTTTGATCAAATAAACGATGAATGAATAAATGCTTGGTGAGCAGAAGAGATCTTTTTTTTTCCCAAATTTGACCACTAGTTTTTGAGCAAATGATGTGCAATATATTGTTCTAGTATCTGTCAATGACGTGTGTGTGTGTGTGTCTCTCTCTCTCTCTCTCTCTCTCTCTCTCTCTGTCTCTCTGTCTCTCTCTCTCTCTCTCTCTCTCTCTCTCTCTCTCTCTCTCTCTCTCTCTCTCTCTCTCTCTCTCTCTCTCTGTCTCTCTCTGTCTCTGTGTGTGTGTTTGTACAGACACCGGATGCCGAAGGAGCAGTGGTGGCTCAATCTGCGGCCCATGCTGAAGATGTTGGCCAAATATCAGACCAGTTTTGACGAGTACGTGACCGGAGAGATCGAACATGTGAACCGCCGCTCACTCAGCGTGGAGACCGGATTCTGAACTCTTCTTCATCATCATCATCATCACCCATTAACCCTCCATACCTCTGAGCCAATAAATCCTGTCATATTAATGCTGCATAAAACCCATTATTAACAGAAGATCAGTGTTTATGAAGCAGGTGTGAAGAACAGATGTGGTGTTCGTGCTTCAGTTAATCTGCTGTGCCTTTGTCTTGTATTTATTAGTTTTTAACAACTAGCCTGTTGTAGTATTTCCTTCTCATACAAGTCTTTATATTTCAGTGGAGTTTCAGTTTGTGTAAAAGATGAAAGGAGTTGATTTTCTGGTCTTTGTGTTGTGTGAATCCCTCTGATTATATTTGTGTATAATCTTGTGTTCTGTATTAGTTGTTCGTAATCGTTGATTTGTCTGTCGGTGAAATGGCACTGAATTATTGCGCTCGTCTCAGTATTCTCCTTTTGACTGACCTGTAGAAATGCTGCCAATTTTTACCCTTGTATCATGTTTACAGATGAATATGTCTGAACTTGTAAAGTGATTAAAAATAATAAAATAAAATGCTGCTGATTAACAAAAACATTGTGTGGAGCGTGTACTGCATTGGTTTATGTTCAGAGACTGCAAATTGTTTTAAAATATTTAGTTGACTAACAGTAAATGTACATTTATATTCTAAATCTAAATTATACTGATAACAATGTAGTAAAAAGTCTAAATAAAAATGTATATGTTACAAAATACTAGTCTAAATGTAACACCAGCAATTACTTATGCATGCAATTATTTTAGTGACCAATTTAATTTATTTTTAGCTGAGCAGCATGAAATAATACAGCCAACATGTATACAACTAGCAGTTTATAAATACATAATACATTATAATAATTCCATATTTTTACTTTCCTACACATAATTAAATTAAATATGCACAATTAACAAATTATTATTTTTAGCAATAATTTGAAGCAGCATACACGTATAAAGAGACAATATACAATTATTTAAGCGATTATAATGAATAATAATTATAGTTATATCAATTGTAAACAATGAATTTTACGTATAATATTTGAAATTAAATGTAAAAATAAAATTAAAACTTTCCTTAAAATTATCTAACACTATATATAGAGATTGTATTATTATTACTAACTTCAAGAACGCTCAGTATTCCGGTGTTTCTGGAGTTGGTCCTCCGGTCGCTATCCCACAATGCATCAGGATCCGAGCTGGCAAAACCGCGCATGCGCAGTGGCTCAGTCTCTTTTGGATCCGCACCTCTTCTGCTAAAATGGTGAGTGTTTGTGGCCTGAGAATAATCTTCAAACATCTCGTGTATCTCGCTCAAATATCGCTCTTCCCCGGTCGCTCGATGCTCGGATGAGTGAGTGAAGCCGCCTCGGTGCTGGATGTGTTTCCGGAGATGATCAGAACAGTGTTATTATGATCTCTGGTCTTCCGTCAGTGAACAAGTCTGAGGACTGGATAAACACACACACACATCGCGCTATTAGTGTTTAAACCGCGTCACACAACGAGCTGTTTTTGTCATAATGTTCGAGTAAGAATATTAGTGACTGAGTTAAATTCCTTATAGATCGATCATTTCCCCTCTAACTGTTTATTAGTGATTCAGGAGTTGTTAGTTTAGGTGATGGAGGGATCTGAGATATGTTCAGGCGTTAATAAGTGCTTAAGTACTAATAAACAGCCAGTATGCTAGCAATTACATATTAATGAGCAGCTAGTGTCACTATATTTTGTTAAAATGCAATACAGTTAATATTAGATCTGTGCAGGTTATGAAAGCTCATGTACATCACAGAATAAAGGTTAATTATGACCCCCCCCCCCTCTCATAATTGTGAGGCAAGGCAGTCAGAATTGGTGATTGTTGCAATTATTATTGTTTATAATAATGCAAGCTTATTTCTGTCAGACAATAAAAACCTCACTTCTGAGTTTATATCTTAATTTGGGCTGTTTTATGCATTTTGCCCGACTCAGTTTTGAAATTTAAGTTATGAGGGGAAGCCTTTCGAACTATTTTATTCTTATTTTCTGCCACAAAGTAACAATAACAAATTAACAACTTGTCTCACAATTCAGGCTGTGTTTCTTGCAATTCTGAGTTTATCAATTCATAAGGTTAGAAGTGATGACATAATAAAGGTTAGAATTGAGTGATGTTGCCTCTCAGTTCTGAGTTTACAGCTGTATTTCTGAGTAAAAACAACAGAATTGCAACTCAGCTGTTTTTTTTTTTTTTTTTGCACAGAATAAATAAGTTGCAATTCAGTTTTTCTCGTTTGAGTTTAAATCTACATTTTATTTTTCCCCTACATAATTCAAGTCTCTCTATTCCTTGGAATTCAGTTCATGCCTCAGAATTATGAGAACAAAGAAAGCATTAGTAAGCTACACTGTTAAGCAGTTATTCTATAGTTAGAGTCTCAGTGAAAGTTGCTCGTTTAAAAAGCTCCAGGGTTATTGAAGTGTTTGTTTGTGTCCCCGCTCAGGCCAAGCGCACCAAGAAGGTGGGTATTGTGGGGAAGTACGGCACCCGTTACGGTGCGTCCCTCAGGAAGATGGTGAAGAAGATCGAGATCAGCCAGCACGCTAAATACACCTGCTCCTTCTGCGGGAAGGTGAGAGCAAACACTTCTGAACGTCTCCACACTGAAAGAGCAGTGAACTTTTGAATACGCTGTTTTTATATAAGCTACTGTATTTTCAGCATCATGACTCCAGCCTGCAGTGTCACAGGATCCTTCAGAAACCATAATAAACGTCTGAGTCAGATTTTTTAAAATAGAAAGTTAAGAATAGTGTTTATTTGAAATATAGGTCTTTTGTAACATCGCTGTCAAGTGAGTGAATGTATATAACTTACAGACTCCAAGCTTCATTTTACTTCCCATAATGTTGATAGTTGCATAAAATTCCCTTATGCTTAGTTTATTAATAACCACCATGCAATGTTCTGGAAACGTTATTTTATGAACCCAAAAAATATATAAGCTGAAAATAAGGTTCTTCAGCTTATGAGTGGTGTTAAGTTACAAAAGCTTTTTATTCATCAAAGAGTCCTGAAAAACAAATGTACTCCACTATTTCCAACACTGATGATGATTAATGTGTCCTGAGCAGTAAATCAGTATATGATGATTTCTGAAGATCATGTGACACTGAAGACTGGAGGAATGATGCTGAACATCACAGAAACACACTTGAACACAGATTCACACAGAACACAGATGACTTACAGTAGAATAATATTTCACAATTTTTACTGCATGAACTTTAGAACCCTTACTGTTGAAAGTGTTTCGCTGCTAGTTTCTGTGAGCTTGAGCGCTTTCTCTCTCTGTCCAGACTAAGATGAAGAGAAAGGCTGTAGGGATCTGGCACTGCGGCTCCTGCATGAAAACCGTCGCTGGAGGCGCCTGGATGTACAAGTAAGACCGAGCCGCTGATCAGTGACATTAATGAGTGCGTCTGTAACGATGGTCTAACGCGAGTCTGATGTTTGCAGCACGACGTCAGCCGTCACGGTCAAATCTGCCATCAAGCGTCTGAAGGAGCTGAAGGACCAGTAAACCACACACTGTTTTCTACTCATTCACATCATCTGGTCTCGGACTGTGTTTCTTTCTGTGGCTCGATGGAACATCCCATAATAAATCTGTCTTGAGCCGGATCTCTGCTTCTGTCTTATTTTGGTCCTAAACCTATCCATCTTGACCTGGAGAGCTCAGCGAAGCATGTTTTATTGGATCGTGCTGGTTTCAACTCCGTGAGGAAACTGTATTATACTCTTTAAAAGAGATACAAAAAAATACAGTTTGAGTTAAAAAAAAAACAATTATAAAAACATGACAGAAGCTGGAATGGCTTTAAACACAAACAAGACCTCTGTGTGTCCAGGTAAAAAAAAAAAGTGCACTCTGTAATGTACTTCAACTGCTCTTATTTTGTTCTTAATATACTAAAAATAATTCTTTGTGGTATTTTGGGACACCATGAATGAGTTAAAATGTGCTTTCAACACCCAACCTCTGTGTATCACAAATATTTGGCACTTAATTTTAGTTTTTAAAACAGAGATGGGGTCAAAACTGCATTTTAGTTTATATTCACTGAGAGAAAAGGATTTACTAAATTTGTAATCAATTTATTTTAGTTGCATTTGAATACCTGGGTTGAATTTATTGCAACCACTTACTTCAATGTGACCCAAATAAACCCAATAAAATAGATAATACTTTTGATAAGTGAATGATCACAAACTTAACGGTTCCTGATGATATATAAATTCCTTCATATATGAAGCATGTCACATATAATGATATTGAGATACGGTGAACAACAACAAGAAAATAATATCAAAGCTATCAAGATGTGAAATAAATGTCTCTGTTGCTCATAGCTCTGTAAAACACTGGTGTTCTGTGCTGAGCCAGTGTGCTACACTGCTGCTAAACAGGATCTGGTCATCCTGAAATGTGATGTTTGGATCACAGTGATCCAACCCAATGTTCCTTTAAAAAACTGTCATAGATCAGTTAATCCTGGGATAGCAAAACATGGGATTTCCAAATCCGGACCAATTTGATCCAGATTATATTTTTTGGTGGGATCAGGATAATCCTGTTTTTTGGATCAAATAGATCCCAATAGATCTGAGTTCAAAGTGTTGAATTACCCAAAGGGCAGGTTTGATCCAAATCAAATGTAAGATTGGATTACGTGGTCGGATCTTAATTCAGAATCCCTCTTTACTTTTGAAAAACCCATTTCCAACATTTGACTACTATATTATAGCTTATTTTTATATTAATATTTATTGTTTTACATTTTGGTTTAGTTTTTAGTAATTTTGTGTTTTTGTACTTTGTAGACAAACTAAACGAAAAGAAAAATGTCTTGGAAACTAGCTGAAAAAAGATTTTATTTATTTTAAATATATCTATTAAAAAGTTTTAGTTTTGGATTTCCACTTAAATAAAAATAAAAATAAACATGTTGCCATGGAAAGTAGAAAGTTTTAATAAAACAAGTGAATGTATGTTACATTTTACATTTATTTAAATACATTTTGAATCTTTCTTTTTAAAATATATGTCTGTTTTGTTATCATTGGTTTTTATTTGATCTATTTTACTGAAAATCAATGAAACTAACGTTGCCTTGGTAGCTAGATTAAATAATTGACATTTTTTATATTTTTTAAATGTATTTAAAACTATGAAGATTATTTTATGGTTTTGATCCAGTTTAACAGATTAGTTATTTCACAGGACAAAATTTCACACCATTAGGGCAACAGTTATAAAAACAAACCAAAGAAAAAAGAAAGTACACAAATACAGATCCCGTAAGAAAATGAACCATGGTTTTATTATAGTAGATGATTAGTTTTTCTACAACCCAGCTGGGTTTTGTTACCAGAACATTAGTTTATATTTATTTCACTTCCCATAATGTTGATAGTTCCAAAAAATGTCCTCATGTTTAGTTTATTAATAATAACCACCATGTGATGTTGTCGAAACATCACATGGTTTTATTTTATGAACCAAAAAAAATATAACCTACAAACAACGTTCCCCTAACGTTAGTACTTGGTTCCCAGAAAAAGAACGTTCTGTGTTTCCTGGGATCATGTACTTGTCTAGATCAATTCTGAATAAAGAAACCACAGTTTCCAAAGTCGGACACGGCTTGATATGAGATATTTTAAAATATGATAGATTTAAAAGAAAGTTTTATTATTATTATTATTATTATTATTATTATGGTAAACAGTACAGATTAAACTAATGGCATATAACTTTCTATACAATACACAAAATGTATCAACATCAATGTCGTCAGAAAATAGGAAAGAAAAATTAAATGTAATGGTTGATGGTTATAAGAATGAAGAAATAAAAGCCAGAGGGAAGAAGAAAAGGTCAATTAGACTGTACAAATTAAAGTCATTAATTAAGGTCGTTCTACTTGCCCTGTAATAATAGTATTATTTTAAAGTCTTTCAAAAAAAAAAAGAAGAAAAAGGTTTGTTGCGTTAGTAGAACGTGCAATGGGCGTGGTCAATGCGGTTGACGTCACCGCGCGTCTCTTGCTTTGTGCGTCACAGCTGCGACACACGCGGCTCTTCCGTTCGGCCTGTAGACGCGCACGGACGCGCTTTCATATTTTAACTCGTAGTTTATATCCAAAATCTGTGAAAATTATGGCCGCCGCCGCAGTTCCCGTGAGGAAGAGGCTCCTGAAGGAGGAAGACATGACGAAAATCGAGTTTGAGACGAGCGAAGAGGTGGATGTGACGCCGACGTTTGACACGATGGGCCTGAGGGAAGATTTACTGCGCGGGATCTACGCGTACGGTAAAAACAGTCGATTAATCCCCAAACACCGCTCACATTCAGCACATATCCGCTTACAGAGCTCTACGTGACATTATTAGGACGGAAGAGTTGATCTAAGCGCGTTACATCGATCAGTAACCGTCCCTTGATCATCGTGTTTACCTCAAACTGAGGAGAAGATGGGTTAAAAAGCGCTCGTTTTCATGTTTACGGTTTTAAATCTTAACATGCAGTCTGACCTATCTCGTCAGAAGTCATTTTTATATATATAAAAGCCCCCAAAGCTACTTTAAAAGTTAGATGAACACTTTGTGTGTGTGAGAGAGCGAGCAGAATTAAGTTATTGTTTGTTCTTGCGTGTTATTTCTGTTGTTTGGGTCTTCTAGATGTATTGTGGGGTTGTTGTCGTGAGGGTAATGTCTTATTAGTCAGTTCCGTTCACACAGTGCAATGTAAACAGTGTTCATTTTAATCATTATGTTTATTGCATTCAGGTTTCGAGAAACCATCAGCTATCCAGCAGCGAGCCATCAAGCAGATCATCAAGGGACGAGACGTCATCGCTCAGTGAGTCCTGCTGGAGTTCTGTTCTGGAGAAATGACGGTTTGTGTTGTAAATGGACTAAACCCAACTGGTTTGTTCTCCAGGTCACAGTCTGGAACCGGTAAAACAGCCACGTTCTGTATCTCAGTGCTGCAGTGCCTGGATATTCAGGTAGTCTTGAGTTTAGTTCATTATTAACAATCATAATCATGTTTCCTCCATCAAAAACAATTCATTAATGTCTTATTGTCTTCAGGTTCGAGAGACTCAAGCGCTGATCTTGGCTCCGACCAGAGAGTTAGCGGGACAGATCCAGAAGGTAAAACAAAACTTCAGAAAACGGTTGCACATTTTTTAAAATTTTTGAGGTGACATGATGTCCTGTTGTACAGGTGCTGCTGGCGTTGGGAGACTACATGAATGTTCAGTGCCACACCTGTATCGGAGGCACAAACGTGGGCGAGGACATCAGGAAGCTGGACTACGGTCAGCATGTAGTGGCTGGAACGCCCGGCCGAGTGTTCGGTGAGCATCGGTTATCTTCATTCATGTCGTCTTTGTTTCGTTAGATGTGCACTGTACCTTTTAAGACATCATCTTTAGATTGGCTGACCTTTTTGCATACACTATGAGCTGCATCACCCTGGCAAGCTGGATTTTTTTTTAAGCTCAGTTTCTGCTATATTCTCTTTCTGAAGTCACTATACAGCAAGAGAAGATCCTGTTCTGACTCTTTAATGTGATGTGCTCACTTCTGAGTAATTTCTAATATTATAAAATGTGTTGTTCTGTCAGATATGATCCGCAGGAGGAGTTTGAGGACTCGTGCCATTAAGATGCTGGTGTTGGATGAAGCAGATGAGATGCTTAACAAAGGTAAAGTGTGGTGGAACGCTTCTGAGTGTGTGTGAGCGGGTGAATGTTGGTCGGTTTCAGCTCTCAGGTGACTGTTTTTGCAGGTTTTAAGGAACAGATCTATGACGTGTACAGATACCTGCCTCCTGCCACTCAGGTGTGTCTGATCAGCGCCACGCTGCCTCACGAGATCCTGGAGATGACCAACAAGTTCATGACCGACCCCATCCGCATCCTGGTCAAACGGTGAGCGCTTGGAGGACGAATGATATTTAGATCATTATATATCAGCGTCTACTCCACTGTTATTAACATCTCAGTGATGTTCATCACACATAGAGATATCAGCATCTGCAGCAGATTGATGTTTTTCTGGATCGGTTGAACTGAAGTGTTTATCTGTGTGCAGTGATGAATTGACGCTGGAGGGTATCAAGCAGTTTTTCGTGGCCGTGGAGCGAGAGGAGTGGAAGTTTGACACTCTTTGCGACCTCTACGACACACTGACCATCACACAGGCCGTCATCTTCTGCAACACCAAACGCAAGGTTAGTCAGGCCCCAGTAAACCACTAGACTAGCAGACAGCTAGTTTTGAGTAAATAGGATTGTAATATAGTTGAAGCCTCTCTTACTCTGCAAAATCAGTAAAAAAGTGAAAAATCATTACCATTTAATAAGGTTTTCTGTTAAAACCTTTTTGTTTTTAGCACTTTATTAAAATCAAAAGCTATTTAAAGAACTTATTTTTAAATTTTTAAGTTTCTGCAGCAAATGTAGTTCATTAATGCGTTAACTAAGGTTAACTAATGAGATCTTGTTATAAAGTGATACCCATTGGTCTTCATCTATTTTTTGCACTGTAAAAATAAATGTGTATCGCTTTATTGCATTTAATTGGGCATGTGGTTTTTGTTATTTAATAATTAAACCTGTAATACTATATTATGCTATATTACAACATGTTTGCGACTAAAATCATAAAATGTGGTAATACTGTGTATCGTGATAAAGCGTTGGTGTTTAATTGCATCGTGAAAATGCTTATATTGTTGCAGAAAATATATATTTCAAATAATGTCGTTAAACTTTCTGTGAATCCTGACAAATAAAATGCATCCGTTTCCGCAACAATATTGTGCAGCACGACTTTTCAACTTTAATAATGATCAGAAGTGTTTCTCGAGCAGCGAGTCAGCATGGTTCTGAAGAGCATGTGACGGGTAGAGTATACTCCTCAGTAATACACTGCAGCACTGTCTGATGTGTGTTTGGTTTCTGTGTTCAGGTGGACTGGCTGACGGAGAAGATGAGGGAGGCCAACTTCACCGTGTCGTCGATGCATGGAGACATGCCACAGAAAGAGCGCGAGTCCATCATGAAGGAGTTCAGATCTGGAGCCAGGTAAACCGTCACCAGGTCCACTCAATCAATACACATGAGCCACGCCCACATCTCAACATCAATCAACAGCCAATGCACAGCATCAAGCCCCGCCCTACAGTTGGAGTTGTTTTTGAGTAATCTGTATGAAGTGTTTTTCTTGTAGTCGAGTGCTGATCTCCACAGACGTTTGGGCCAGAGGTCTGGATGTGCCACAGGTCTCTCTCATCATTAACTACGATCTTCCCAACAACAGAGAGCTGTACATCCACAGGTGCGACACACACACAGCACTGTCTGTGATGCAGTTAATCTGATGAGAAGATCTGATTCTGATCTCGTCGTTCAGACTGAAGAGATTTGTAGTATCCTGTTTGTGTGGGGTTTTAACCCTTTACACTAACACGCATCTAGGCCAGTTTTAATTCTGATTTTGTTTGCATAATGTGTGTTCTGTGTACATGTGAATACACGCATACAGTATACATTATGAAAATATTTACGTGGCTATATTTATATTCATAGAATTTATGTACGCGCTTATTTTGGATGTGATTAATTGTTTGACGGCACTGGAGTGAGATGTGGGTCTGGTTTTGTCTGAATGTGAAGGATGTTGTATTCCTCCTCAGGATTGGTCGATCGGGTCGTTACGGCAGGAAGGGTGTGGCCATCAACTTTGTGAAGAATGACGACATCCGTATCCTGCGTGATATTGAGCAGTACTACTCCACACAGATCGATGAGATGCCCATGAACGGTGAGAGAAACACACACACACACACACACCTGTACCAGAGCACAGCAGCCGTCATCAGAGCTCAGGGATATCTGGAGTAATACAGCAATACGCTGTATGAGTCCTTATTACGCATGACAAAGATCATTATATATCTCAATATTAAGTAAAGATCATGTTCCATGAAGATATTTAGTTCATGTCCAAGAGTAAATATCAAAACGTTGTTTTGGCTAGGAATATGTATTGCTAAGAACTTAATGTGGTCGCCTTCAAAGATGATTTTTTGCTCCCTCAGATTCAGATTGTCTAGTAGTTGTATCTCAGACCGCTATGGCCCTCTCCTAACAATCAGTGGAGAGATTGTTTATTAATCTGTTTCAAGAAATGGACCCTTCTGACCAGTTTTGCGCTCCAGTATAATTAGTCAATCCTGCAGCTTCATGAGATCATCACAAGGTGGCAGCACTAATGTAATGACAGGTGTATCAGTAAAAAGCCTAGTCCTGGGCTAAAAGATAAGCCTGAGCTGTTTGAACGGAAAGAGATGCACACCAGTGATGTTTTTGTCTAAGGCATGTTTATACAAAATAACTTGATGTCTGAATACCTAATCCTGGCTGAATCGAAGCTCTGTCTGTGAAAGCAGGCCTTAGTTTATCATGTTTAGTCAGCCCTTCCTGTTTTAGTTCTGTGTAGTGGACTAGGGCCTGGTTTACAAATGGGGCTTAAACTAAGCCAGGATTAGGACATTTATAGGACACTATTATAATTTTTTTAGACTGTTCAGATGCTGATTGTGTTTTTGTGACTCTCTCAATCTCGTGTGTTTCAGTGGCTGACCTGATCTGATCCGAGCGCTGAGGACTTTCAACAACAGTTTATCTGTCATCTGGATTTTTATTTCCCATTTCTTGTGATTTTTTTTTTTTTTCTTTTTATTTACTCTTTTTACGTAGTGGGAGCGCTCTGATGTTACGGTATGTTGTGTTCTGAGCGGCGCTCATCCTGCTTCATTAGCTTTTGTAAATAAAGAACCTTTGTCTCCATCTCTGAGCTGGTCTGTGTTCATTTGAAGGATGGTTTGATGCTTGTTTGACCTGCAGCACTGGAGTGCACTGATACAGCTTCAGTCTAATTCTAGATTAGTTAAACTGCTAAATGCATTTAATTCCTGTGTGATTTATGCATTTAGCAGATGCTTTTATCCAAGCAACTTAGTTTCTCAAAGAATATAACAAACAAAACTCATCATTGGATAGTAGAATACTTCTGCTCTGGTGTTTCCTGTCACTGTGCCTTTAAGAAATCTTCATTTGCATCAAGGTTTGTTCTATAAAAGCAGCTTTGTGTGTGTTTAATAACCTGTATGAAGCAGTGTGGTCATGCATTCGTTCACTCAGAAGGAAGACGTCTCGAGGTGAATGTTTGAGCTTCACAGATATGAGTCCGCTGTTGATTTGTTCATGGAGTCTGTTATAGCTGTGAATGTCCGGCACACCTCTCAATCCTCTTAGCAGGTTATTTCCAGCTGATGGTGGATTACATTTAGTGTGTGATACAGACAGATCTGGGCCTTCTACACTGAATATGTGTGACCCTGGAGCACAAAACTAGTCTGGAAGGGTCCATTTCTTCATCTCTCCACTGATGTCTGGTTTGTTAGGAGAGGACTTTATCTGTCTGAGATACAACTATTAGACAATCTGAATCTGAGGGAGCAGAAACATCTCAATCAGCTTTAAAGTTGTTTAAATGAAGTTCTTATCAATGCATATCACTTATCAAAAATAGAAAATATATACACTATCTTCATGAAACAAGATCTTGATATCCTTGATTTTTGTCACAAAAGAAAGACTACGAATACACCTGCACTCCCTTTACAAATAGACACTTTACAGGGTTTGGAAAAGTGGAAATCCTATTTAGTTTTTCTAAATGAAAAATAAGCATTTCTTGTACAAGTGTGTTTTCATGGCACTGATTCTTTAGTCAAATACGCACTTCTGATTATGCAGGGTTATACACGTTTTGGGTTCTTCTCAATATTCTTCTCAAAATATGCTGGCATGTATGTGTGATTATTTGGCGATGCTCACCGGATATATAGCACTATCAGCTCTTTCACTGTCTTGACCTTCATAGAATATGTGTTAAAGAGACCGAAGGCCTTGAAATATTGCACCCTGCCCGAAACACTGTTTAAAGTACCAGGCTTTTTTTCTTTTATAGACCCTTGAACCTAGCACATTTTGTCATCGGTCTGTTTTGTGTTCAATTGGACATTATGCCCCGCTGTCAGTTAAGACAATAGAAAAAGCCAAAGTAGATGTCTGTTAATTCTTGTGCATCTAAGTTCTCGCTTTGTTGAGGACAGATTATACAACTCGAAATTGTGTGCATGCAAAAAATTCCCAAGCGCATGTGAAGAGTTTTTCAAGGATGCATGTAAAAGTCTTTTTTTTTTTTTAGGGACTGTAGGTCGTCACTTTGAGAAAATCAATGAAAAAAATTTAATATTTACAGATGACTGTACTGTAAACCAATTATAAAGCTGAGAATAATGCTCTGAGACATTTATGTTAAATATGGTCTGAAAACCTACTGAGAGGTTTGGAAATTTCAAGTTTGGAACTTTACAATTTTCAGAATTATGAGTTCATCATGCAGCATTTTTCCTCAAATTATGTCACAATCTTTTGGGAATTTTTATTTCATTTTCCCAAAAAGAAACCCCAAAAATCCCACACAATTGTTCTTTTTTTCGTACTGTATGACTATATCTGAAGACGATAAAGTTCAAACTGAGCTGCTTTATATAGACGGGTCACATGCTTTATATAATATTGATTATTAAACTGAAATGTGAGGTTTATCAGAAAACATCACATTTGGTCAAACGTGTGTTTTCTGAGCTGTTGTTGTTTTTTCTGGTTCGTCAAACTGGTGTTGGTTCTGTCTGGAATAGCATAACCTTTTTGTTTTTTGAGGTTTTAGTGAAATCATTGCTAACTCTCATCATGTGTGAAACAGTTCATCACATTCAATTCCAACAAAACCAGTCCAGATGCGACACCAGAAGCATGTGATGTTTGTAAAAGTTACACTAAAAGAGCTTTTACAGGAGAAAGACCACAGACTGAGGCTGGGGTTAAAGGAAGGTTAGATCTTAGCTGGTGTTTTGCAGCGGCTGCAGGTTTTTAATCTTAATGTGGCTGAAGTCTCAGAAGAAAGTGTTTCCAGGAAGCAGCTGATGCTGACACACACACACGTGAGTGTTATTTCACATGGACTCAACCCTCTCTTTATCAGAAGCTGCTTTATTGTCCTGAACGTCATTTCAGTTTAACAACCCTAAAGACACGCTTTCATGAATGTGCCATTAGTGTGGAAACGTGTTTCTGCCACGGGATGAAAAATGAATTCATAAAGAAGGGAAATGTGAATGTTTCACAACTCTGATAGAAACATGGGGTTCTGAAAGGAAAAGAATATTGCGAGATATGAAGTTAAAAATTAGTTGCAAATATTTTCTTATTTTTTATTCTATGGTGGAAAAAATTATGTTATGAGAAGAAAATTATATTTGTGAAATAAAACCTTACAACTGTGACAAGATTTGTGAGTATAAAAGCACAATTATGAATGAAATGCATGAACACAAGTGAGATAGAAAGTAGTGATTATATTTTATTTGGTGGAAACAAAACAAAACAAACAAACAAAAACAGAATTGTGAGATATAAACTTGCAATTGTAAGAAAAAGGTCAGAATTCTGTGTGAAAGCACAATTATATGAGGATAGAATTGCATTTAAAAAAATTTATTTAAAGTTTTTATTTTTAAAAACAGAATTGGAGGAACTCAGAAAAACAATTGGGAGATGTAAACTCTCAGGATAAATAGTCATCATTTTTAATGTATGTCACAATAAATTCTTTTCCCCACAGAATTCATCAATATCTTGCAGTTCTGAGAAAACAAGTCTAAATTGTGAGTTAAAAAGAATTATAATTCTGTGCTTGAAACAAACATGAAATGCCCTTTCTAAACGTGATGTCATGTAAACAAAAATGAAATGTAAACTCCAAATTCTCAGGAGAAAGAGTCAGCTGTGGAGAAAAGGTCCATATGAAGCAGGAAGGTCATCTAGATGCATTACAATAATGAGGACTTAAATGTGCTTCTAAAGCATTATATGAGCAAGAAAAAAAAAGTTAAAAAACCCTCTAACACCAATGTTCTTTTTATTTAATATATAAAAATAACAAAAACCATTTATAAGTCTTTTGGGATAAAAGCGTCTGCTAAATAACTCCATAGTCAATGCATGTCAATTTTAAAAGCAATTCAAACACAACTTCAATGTAAGTCTGAATATGTTTGGAGCGAGTCCGGATATTCAGTCAGAAATGTGTGATATTTGTCATCAGTAGAAAGATCTGACTCACCACTTCTCACTCCTCTTAACAAACGCTTTCCATTAAAAGTGGCTTTGAAACAAAAGAATTAAACTGATACTCTAGAGAGCGTGAAAGTGGTCACCAAAGCCCACTAACATTAGCACCCACTGACCAAAAACGAACAAAAGACAAGCAAACAAAAGGTGAAAGGCTTTATTCTGTAATTATAATGGACATTGAAAATTATAGTTCTGTCTGTGAGTGCTGCTACTGTAAATAACCAGCCTTAGGCTTTAAACATCAAGGACTAGTCACTAACTTTAAATATTAAACTGCTGGATGTTAAATCATGTGCTGTTACTTCATCTGGTTCATGTATTGTTGATCAGTAGGTGAACCTGTCTGACTGCGTCCTGCTGAGATTATCCTGAAGCCGTCTGCTCTTTACCAGATCCTTAACTCTTTAACTCACAGATCCTATTAGTCTAGAACAGTCTCCCACTGACCGCCCGAGACGCGCAATGCCAAACGCAGATAGCAAATCACGCAGGTCTGAGTCATCAGCTCATAAAACAGGATCATTTACACTAATAGCTGAAAATGCAATGATGCGTGTAATACACTTTATGTTCTGCAGTTAAAAAATTAAAAATAAAAAATCGCTCCCAATCTCCACTGAGCCCTGACCTCCAGTTCAGCACCCTGGACAGCAGCACCAGTATAGTCAATGACACTTGATGTTCATTTAAACACAAACACATTATATTCTCTAGTCTTTAACATAACTCACAAAGGGTTACTCCTACATTGTTCATTAAAGCTTTTAGTTTTATGCTCATCTGATGCTTTTTAAAGTAATTTGTTTCAGACTGGTTAGAGAACATTCAAAAATAACATTGTTTGCAGAATTATCAGATATAATGCTCCCCCTGTCTTCTGTAACATCTGCATTACTATATGAAAAACTTTCCCTAGCATGGTTTTGCTCTAAAAACAAATCAGAAGCATGGCTAGTCAGTGTTGGGAATCACCACAGAGTCAGACTTCAGCAGCTGTTTCCTCTGAAATCATTCTGTGTAATCATAAGATGTAGTTTAACAGCTACTGTTTTTGAAATTAAAACCTTTGCACAGCCATGACAGGAAACACTGGCACGCTTTGAAAAAACTAAATCTTAAAAAAATTAAATAAAGCATATGCATGAACCCAAACAGGAAAGAAGTGAGTGTGTTTCCAGTCCAGTTGTCCTCATGTTTTAGGGCGATCACTGCAATTTATGAAAGAAATCAAATCAGATGTAATTCCATAACTTTTTTTATAAGTAACTGTAGCCTAATTACAGGTTCTGTAATCAAATTAGCCTACATAATTTAATTACATGTAACTACTTACTCCCCAGCACTATTTATTGTAATTAAACCTTGGTAACCACAAGTGATTTACTTCACTAACCATAGTTTATCTGTGAGGCGTGATGACACTTCTAATGGAGATGCTGTTTAAAGAGGACTTGTGTGTGTGTGTGTGTGTGCGTCCTGACTGAAGCTGGATTATCGCGTCACGTCTCCGCGCTCAGTATTTTTAACCAGCTTTACAAGAGGAGAAGCGGCGCGTCTTAAGAGCAGAGCGGTTCATTCATGACTCTTTAGACACTCGGGAAGCCGTTATGTCTGTCCACAACCCGCTTCAGGTGGCGAACATCCCCTGGAGGAACAACAACTTCAGCCTGATGAGCCGCGACCCGCCGCTGTCCGACCAGGGAGAGACCATCATCGGCGTCTACCTGCTCATTCTGGGTCAGTCTCTTCTGTTATAGTTCTCCTCACTTTTACTGAGTTTTATCTGGAACTTTCTACTCTGCTTAAAAAAAGGACACCATCACACATTTTGAGGCTGGGTCTCATGAAAATGCGTATAAATAGTAGGCTACCCCAAATAAAAACAAAAACGCGTGGTATTGATACGCTAAACTGGACTTCGGCGTGCATATGATACGAAAACCGTTGGCGTGCATGATACACTGTTTTCTACCCCACAATTGCACAGCGACTAGTGGCCAATAAATCCTAATGGAATATAAAACACAATTCAGAAGACCATTTTTAATGTGTAAAAGTTGATGGTGTTTGATGTTTTTGATGGTATTTGTAGTAGAAACTATGCCCTGAAAAAATTGTTCATTGAATTTACTACAAGGTAAGTGGTTGCAAGCAATTTATTTTAGCTACATATAAATGAACAACTTTAACTAAGTTTAAAAATGTCTTGTTTTCAAACATTTGACAAGACAAAATAAGAGTTTCTAGATCAAAATAAACGAACAAATCTTAGAGCGAATATGCCTTCATACAGTTATATTTCGTAAACTCAAGTCATGTTTATTGACAAAATACAAGCAGATTCAAGATATTTTCTTTCACATGTTTTAGTGTTATATAATTGTAAGGATATCATATAGACAATATTAAGTCTTATTATGAAAATAAACACTTTTTATTAGAGAATATATTTTGTATCTACTTGTATTTTGTCAGTAAAGGTGACTTGGAAAAAATACAAGTAGATTCAAGACATACCGTTTGGAAATAAGTGTTTAATTTTGATTCTCAGGTAATTTCATCCAGTTGTAAGGATATTATAGACAATATCAAGTCTTATTATGAAAATAAACATTTATATTCTGAGAATATATCTTGTATCTACTTGTATTTTGTCAGTGAAGTTGACTAGGAAAAATACAAGTAGATCCCAGATATATTCTGTTTATTTTGATTCTTGGGAAAGTCTATCTAGTTTTAAGGATATTACAGAGAATACACTTTTAATCTACTTGTATTCAGTTAAGAGAGCTCACTTGATAAAAAAAAATACAAGTAGATTTGAGATCTATTCTCTGAAAATAAGTTTACAGTTTTGATTCTTACGTGCGTTTATCTAGCTTTAAGGATGTTGTACAGAATAAACCTTGAATTTACTTGTATTTCGTCAACACAGGTAACAAAAGTAGCTTCAAGATAATGTCTTTAATCTCTGTTAATTTTCATTTTCAAAATCTAGTTAAGGACATTATAGAAAATATCCAATCAATCTATTTTGTCAACTTCACATACAAGATTCAAGGTATATTCTCTGAAAACAAGTATTGTTTTTGATTCTCAGGTAAGTTTATATAGTTTTATCTATTTTTTTAAGAATATATCGATGTTTTTACTAGGAAACAACAAAAGTAGCTTATTGTACTATGAGTTTTACAATGCATGTAGTGCATTATTCATCCGAATGTTTTTGCATGATGTATTTCTTCTGCTGAAGTGTAATGGTTGTGGTTAGTGTTAGTGATGAAGGAGTGGATTACTGCGGCTCAGGTCTGGAGATGGGGGAGGAAATCTGTCTGTCTGTCAGGGGTCATTAGAGAGAGTTCATCACAATCTCCATTCAGAGATTCATAAAGATATGCATCACAAAAGGGTTGCAACAAAAAAGGTTGAGTATAATTTGGATATAAATAATATTTGTAATATAACCACATGTGAGAGCAAATATATTATATTTTGAAATGTATTTATTAACTATAATTTAACTATTTTCACAAGTTGCGAATAATTATTTTACTGAAGCAACATAAATTCATAGCGACTATACCTATAATTATTTTAATATTAATTAAATTTGAAGATTATTTTATTTATTTGTTAAATATTTAAATAAATATCTATTTATATATTTATTTATATTAGAATACAATAGTAACAACAAGTAATACATGCATTTGTTATACCAAGTTTTGTTAAGCAATATCATTTGAATTTAAATATTACTTCATATATAATGTGAAAGCGTAACACATTGTGTAATTATGTTGTGCATGAATATAAATTAGGTTAACTATTTTGCAAAATAATTTTTAATAAAATAGCATAAATCCAAAAAGTTAGCAATGATAAATTACTCACTTGAAGATTATAACACAATTATATTACAAATTGATATATATATATCAGTATACAAAAAAATAAAGAATGCATTTATTTGATAAAATAATATAATTTAAATATAAAAAATACAATTAGGTTGAAACAACTAGTTTGAATGTGATTATTGTGTGAGCTGCTGGAGTTCTGTACAGTGATCCTGCTCTTGTGTGTTTGTCAGGCTGGTTGTCGTGGTTTGGAAACAGCATCGTGATCTTCGTTCTGTTCAAGCAGAGATCTTCTCTCCAGCCCACAGACTATCTGACGCTCAACCTGGCCGTTTCTGACGCCAGCATCTCTGTGTTTGGATACTCCAGAGGAATCCTCGAGATCTTCAACATCTTCAGGGACAACGGATACCTCATCACCTCTGTCTGGACCTGCCAGGTACAGGAAGTGGAATCGTGGGTAGTGTGAAGAGCTCAGATAATGTTGTGTGTTCCTGTGGGGGGTTTGTACGGATGATGACAGATGCCACACGCAGCCATCCATTCAGTCACACATTTTAGAAACGCCATTAAAATATCATTAACTCGTTTGATAATTGTCTGTGCGGTCATTAATTCATTTAAAGTCATTTTGATAATTTTTCTGCTCTCATTCATATTCAGTGTGTGTCCACATGCTTTTATCAGACCAGGTTTATTACAGTGAACTACATCAGTACAGTGGATAAAATAGTTACTTAAAAAAGTACAATTATTTTATTTCTCATTTTTATTTAGTTGAACTTGAAGTGCTAAAATAAATAAAAGTAAATTAATTAAGAAAAGACATGCTTTGTTTGATTGAATGGTGAATTAATTTAGAAGATTGGTTGGTTGAATGATATGTTGATTGGTTGGTTGGTTGACTATTTAGTTGATTTGGGTGGCTGATTGATTAATTGAATGGTTTGTTGGTTGGTTGGTTGGTTAAATGGCTTGTTGGTTGATTGAATGGTTAGTTAATTCAGTTGGTTGGTTGACTGATTGTTTGGTTTGATTGAATGAATGGCTGATTTGGAAGATTGGTCGGTTGAACGGTTTGTTTTTTGGTTGATTGGTTGGTTGATTTGGTTGGTTGGCTATTTAGTTGATTTGGGTGGCTGATTGATTAATTGAATGGTTTGTTGGTTGGTTGGTTGATTGGTTAAATGGCTTGTTGGTTGGTTGATTTGGTTGGTTGACTGATTGGTTGGTTGGTTAGTCGGTTGACTATTTAGTTGATTTGGGTGGCTGATTGATTAATTGAATGGTTTGTTGGTTGGTTGGTTGATTGATTGGTTAAATGGCTTGTTGGTTGGTTGATTTGGTTGGTTGACTGGTTGGTTGGTTGACTAGTTGGTTGATTTGGTTGGTTGTTGGTTGGTTGATTGGTTGGTTGGTTGACTAGTTGGTTGATTTGGTTGATTGATTGGTTGATATGGTTGGTTGGTTTGGTTGGTTGACTAGTTGGTTGATTTGGTTGGTTGACTGATTGAAGATTGGTTGGTTGAACGGTTTGTTTTTTGGTTGGTTTGTTGATTGACTGGTTGGTTGATTTGGTTGGTTGACTAGTTGGTTGATTGATTGGTTAATTTGGTGGGTTGTTTGATTTGGTTGGTTGGTTTGGTTGGTTGACTAGTTGGTTGATTTGGTTGATTGGTTGGTTGATTGGTTAAATGGCTTGTTGGTTGGTTAATTTGGTTGACTGATTGATTGTTTGATTGGTTTGTTTGATTCAATGGTTAACTAAGGAGATTGGTTGGTTGAATGGTTTGTTGATTGGTTGGTTGACTGTTTAGTTGATTTAGGGGGTTGATTGGTTGAATGGTTTGTTGTTTGGTTGTTTGGGAGGTTGATTTGGTTGGTTGACTGATTGAAGATTGGTTGGTTGAACGGTTTGTTTTTTGGTTGGTTTGTTGATTGACTGGTTGGTTGATTTGGTTGGTTGACTAGTTGGTTGATTGATTGGTTAATTTGGTGGGTTGGTTGATTTGGTTGGTTGACTGATTGGTTGGTTGGTTGACTAGTTGGTTGATTTTGTTGATTGATTGATTGATTGGTTGGTTGGTTGGTTGGTTAGTCGGTTGAATATTTAGTTGATTTGGGTAGCTGATTGATTGATTGAATGGTTTGTTGGTTGGTTGGTTGATTTGGTTGGTTGGTTGTTTGATTGACTGGTTGGTTAGTTGATTAATTGACTAACTGATTGATGGGTATGTGTTCTGTGTCTTAGGTGGACGGCTTCTTCACGCTGGTCTTTGGTCTCGGCAGCATCAACACTCTGACGGTCATCAGCATCAGCAGATACATCAAGGGCTGTCACCCTAGTAAAGGCAAGAGTGTTTTTCTCACAGCCTGAGCTTGTCTGAGTCGACCTGCTCTAATCTGAGTGTGTGTGTGTTTGTTAACAGCTCACTGCATCACTAACGCCACCGTGCTCAGCTCAGTCATCTTCATCTGGACAGGAGCCCTGTTCTGGTCCGGAGCCCCAATCCTCGGCTGGGGAAGCTACACAGGTCAATCTTCCCAACACCCCGCTATCACTGTCAAAAATAAATACCCTAATATAATAAACCATAGGTAATTATCACAAATATTTGTAGATATAAATATATATTGCATAATATAATATTAACTAATATATTACATTATGTGTATATGAATTACAGTATTGTATATTAAAATGTACATAAGAACATAATTCTATAAATATTTGATAAAACATTTGAAATATACATAATACTTGTAATATGTCAGTATATACTGTATATGTGTAACAATTATATATATTGATAAAATTACATTAACAAGTAATGTTTAATTTTAAACAATTAAAAAATGTGTGTTTGTGTGTAGATAGATAGATATGTAAGTGTGTGTGTGTGTATATACACACACATGCAATTATGTTACATAATTAAATTGTATAATTTTTACAGTCACATTATTATTATTATTGTTAAGCTGTCATTGATAAATATAGTCATAATCTGTGTTAATTGATGTGGTCAGATCGTGGATATGGCACCTGTGAGATCGACTGGGTCAAAGCCAACTACTCCACCATCCACAAGTCCTACATCATCTCCATCCTCATCTTCTGCTTCTTCATCCCTGTTCTGATCATGCTCTTCTCGTACATCTCCATCATCAACACCGTGAAGAGAGGGAACGCCATGTCAGCCGAAGGAGACCTGACCGACAGACAGCGCAAGATCGAGAGAGACGTCACCATCGTGAGTCTCAGCCCAGTCTCAAGAACATTTACCTCAAATATTACTAGATACACAAATCACTGCACTGACTTATTACCATTTTAGAATGATAATAAAAGTATGCAATGCTTTTTTTATGTTCTCATTTTAATGTATAAATTAAAAATATACATTTAAATAAATATATTGTAAAAAAAAACAACAATTGATATGAATTAAATTACTCCGAGACTACTTAAGATCCCACAGTTAAACTCTGCTGTGTTGTTGTCAGGTGTCTATCGTGATCTGTACGGCGTTTATCCTGGCCTGGTCTCCATATGCAGTGGTCTCGATGTGGTCAGCCTGGGGTTTCCACGTCCCGAGTCTCACCAGCATCTTCACGCGGCTCTTCGCTAAATCTGCCAGCTTCTACAACCCTCTGATCTACTTCGGCCTGAGCTCGAAGTTCCGCCGAGACGTGGGTGTGCTGCTGCCGTGTGGAGGAGAGGCCAGAGACGCCGTCAAGCTCAAGCGCTTCAAGAAGATCAAGGCTAGGGCGGACGGCCAGAGACTCAGAGCCGAGGAGAACAGAGACTTACCCAAGAACCAGAGGAAATACGCCCCGGCAGACCCCGCCCCCAGCCCGGACTCAGGTGTGGGCAGTCACCTGGAGACTCCGCCCCCTGCAGGTCAACAGGTGTTCTTCATCGCACCTGAGCCGGAGTCTGAGTGTGACCGGCTCTAGCTCTACACTGCTGTTTTTATTCATCACATACAAAATAAAAGATAATAAATTTATATTATATATGACGCTGGAGAACAGAAGCAGTTGTTTTTACATCAATAGCCAACGATACACTGTACGAGTCAAAATGATACATTTCTCTTTTATGCCAAAAATCATTAGGAAATCAAGATCATGTTCCATGAAGATATTTACGAAATGTAATTTCGTAAATATACTAAAACTTTATTTTTGATTAGGAATATGCATCGGTAAGAACTTAATTTGAGCAACTTTTCTGAATATTTAGATTTTTTTTTGTCTTGTCCTAACAAACCAGACATCAAAAGAAATATTATTTATTCAGATGATTTCAAATAATCTATCTCAATTTAAAAATACTGACCCTTATAACTGGTTTTGTGCTCCACAATTTATTATTATAACACACACACACATACAATATATATTTAGAAAATATTTACATATATATTTATATTCATATAATTTATCTTTACTACATAAACATAAAATTTTTCTTAAATATATGAATGCATGTGTGTGTATTTCTATATACATAATAACTATACACATTATGTAAACAAAACGTTTATTTTGGATGCCTGTAATCAAGATTAATCCATGCTCAACACAACTTTTTATATTTCAGCTTCTTTATGAAACGTCACGATAAGCACAAACGGCGTGAAAAGCTATTTTTGTAAATGATGTAAATGTGAACTGTTGTTTTTTTAATAAGTGTTCATCAACATTAATAAAGACAGTTTTGTGGTTATGTGCAGTTCATCACATTTATTTTCTTATTGTGTTTATTAATCTTGGTTCATGTTAATTTCAACATTTACTGACACATTTCTTTTTTATATTAAAAGAAACAAGTTCTGATTTAATGTAATTCAAATAAAAGTGATCAATCATGCATTTATTAAAATGTACACCTTTGAGTTTATATGTAATTCATCACTTTTTTGAGTAAAGAAATGAGTAACATTTAAAAACTTTATGCATTTTGAATCAAAAGTATTTGTGGTGTAATGCATAGTTTTCATAATAATTGTAAACAAAGTTGAAGTGCATTATAATATTTCAGATTATCATGTGCTTTAATGTAAAGTACTTTCTAAAGGTTTATTAGGCGTATTATAATGCATTATAACTGTGGTTACAATTACAAATAATGCATTTTATGATCTTGTAGATATTATATACACACGGCAGAATGAATGCAATAAATGCACTTATATAACACATTCAATATTAAGGTTTCAACTAAACACTTTTCAAAAAAAATCTTGGCTTAAAAAAACAAAAACCCAAAAGCTATATTTGTAAACTTTATTTAATGACAAGAAAAATAAATGTAACATTTTTTTTTAATTAAAAAAAGTTCTCAATAAAATGCAGCAAGATTAGTAGTATTATTATTGCTTTTGATAATATTCAGTATGTGTAAAAATATTAATTTGCTCATATATTTATTCACTGAGTGATTTACATTGAATTATTTTAATAATGCTTAACATTATGTTTGTTATCCTCTTATTTCAATGGTTTGTAGTGATCGTAAACACACTGCTTTGATGCCCAATAGTTTATTGTGTTTTGTTCTCCTTGTAGTTATTAGCTGATGAATCAGAAGTCTGGCATATTTACAGAAAGCAGCTCATGCATTATAAAATAATGTGCTTTGAATGAAGCCGTGGTCTAATGAAAGCCTGCATTTTTTATGTTTGTATTTAATGAAAGCGATCGATCGTTGACGTGATCAGAATAAAAGCAGGAGTGACAGATGATGTCTGGAGACTCATAATGATGATGATATTTCATGTCTTGTCTTCATTACGTTACTGAAGTGACACTGATTTCATTATTATTACACACTCATGTGGCTTCAAACTCTACTGGTCTTATTTTATTTTGAGGTTTAGCCGAACTCTTTCTATTTTATAAAAACATTTTTTTTAATTAAACAAGCAAGCATTTAAAATCTGAATCACTAAACCATCATGGCTTTTATTTCTTTATTACTTTTGAGTATAACGACTGAAAAGTGTGCATTATTCACTGCTTTTAAAAGTTTGGGATCAGTAAGATTTTTAGTGTAGGCTTTTAGACTTTTATTTTTTACTTTTATGCTCATTAAATGCTGTATTTATTTTATAAAAAATAAATAAATAAATATATATATATATTATTAGATTACACTATTTAAAATAATGGTTTTCAATTTTAATATCCTTTAAAATATAATGTATTATATTTTACTATATAATTGTAATTTAAAATATATTTTTTCAAAATAAAATGAAAAGGAACTTTAAAATGTAACTGAAAAATGATGAAAGAGACAGAAGCTGCTGCAGTTAAACTATTAGATCAAATCTGTTGTGTTCTGTGTGAATCTGTGTTAAAATGAATGAATGGCGCATTTATATAGCGCTTTACTGTGTATGGCCATACACAAAGCGCTTTACAATCATGTGGGGGGGTCTCTTCTCAACGACCACCAGTGTGCAGCATCCACTTGGATGATGCGACGGCTGCCACAGGACAACGGCGCCAGTGCGCTCACCACACACCAGCTACAGGTGGAGAGGAGAGAGAGATACAGCCTATCAGTGGGTGGGGATTATTGGGGGCCATGATAGACAAGGGCCAGTGGGAATTTGGCCAGGATATATGTATTTATATTTCTGGTAATGACGGCTGTTAGTGATCAGTTTTGCTGTTCCTAGCCTGTATAATATGGTTTAATCGCACGTGTATTAAACTGATCCTGCAGCACCTCCTGGAGGCCAGACCGAGCTCCTGCAGCATCTCTGACCTCCACATCTGGATCTCTAGTGATCCGAGACCCGAACCTTTTCCATGCTATGATTCAATCGATTTGAAAATCGATTCACTGTTTCGAAGAGCTCGAGACACCTGCTGCTCAAAAAACCTTTTACGAAACAATTTCAAACTAAAGCATTAAATATTACATGCAATTCAGTTCTCTAATACCAAATATGACGTGTCTGTTGACAGGGTTGCAGTAGTTTTGTTCGTGCTGTAGAGAGCTTGTCTAAACAGGCCAGTAAGTGACAACTGATTACTACTCGTCTTCAAACACGTCTCATTAACATATACACAAATCTACGTCCGGTTTCCTGCAATCACGTGACTGTCGCTCCGAAACAAACGATTCAAAAGATTCGAAGCTTCACGAAGCAGTGCTTCTGCTAAAACTGTGACTTCATCTCATAGTAGACAAGGACAAGGAAAATAACTCATCTGAATTATTATTTTGACCTCCCCTTTCAAAATAGTGCATTACTCCGTAAATATACATCTGTGACATTTGCCCTTCATCACTATACATGTTTATTTTTATTTAGAAAAAGTATTAGCAAAATCATACATTTGAGCCAGAGACCTCTGGTTGATTTGACACCCAATAAACTACTTTTACAACCGGCTAATTGTAATAAAGGCTCAATCCGTGTCAACTCAACCAGCTCATTTTTAAAAATTTAAATAATTAAATATAATTTCCACACGTATTACACTCGCAAGTGAACTCAATGCATGAAGAAAATGCCTATTTCCCAGAGTTTTCCATCAGCGCAGGAACCTGTAAACAGAGACCACTCACAAACACAAAACCCAAACGCATATGAAATACAACATATTCTTTTATTATTGTATTATATTGATAAATGTCCATCTGAGGAAAAAAAAAAGAGAATACAACGAGAAATCAAGAATAAACAGTAATATCAATAATAAAATATGTACAAGAGGAGTATAGCATTTATTAACACGATCTTTCCGAACTCTCTCTATACAACCAAAGAATTAAAAGTTCAGTGACAGCTCTATACAGGCGCGTCCCGTCATGACGTCATCATCCGACCGTCCAAATCAAATCGCGTCATCGTTCCCTTCAAAAGCTCTGATGTTTCCGGTAAGCACGTCAATCGATCAGTAACCAAATAATCAAATCGCGTTGATCAATAGCACTTTAGTATCTTCAGTAGCCGAGTCAGCTGTACAGTTCCCATCTCTGACCAGCAGGTGGCGCGAACTAAACTCTCCCGCACGACTAGTATCACAAATATCGGTTAATCTTCACGGTTAGCTTCGCAGGTTAATATACACTGTATTCTGGTTCATAAATAGATTGTTGATCAATACTTTAAAACTATACATACTGAGATTCTTTCTTATATATCTAAAATTAATACGCACCAAAATGAACGCAATCAGAAAATATATTTACTAGTACGAAAACACGGACGCGCACGCACGCACACGCTTCCCCAGCAACGTCCCAAACCAGCGCTCTGTGCACAAGCTTAACGTCAAACGCGCTTCGGATTTAAAAGGAATAGAATGCCAAAATGAAAAAAAGACCATTTATTCACCATCATGTCAATCTAATGCCGTTCTTTTTATCTGCAACGGTAAACGTGAGGCAGCTTTTGTTTTACACAACTTAAAATGTAAATGATGCTCCACATGGGTTTTGTATGGAAAGCTGTTTTCGCAATTGGATCAATTCAGATGTGAGAAAAACTCAGAATTGCGATATAAACACAATTCGTAGAGAACAAATCGTGAGATGTAAACTCTTAATAGAGTTGCGAGATGCAATTCTGAGCTCATAATATAGATACTGAGAATTGCGCGATATGAATGAAAAAGTCGCAATTCTACTAAAATTTATGTTTGAGAATATTGAGTTTACAGCTTGCAATTGATTTTTTTATTTCCACCGTGCAATAAATGAAAAAAGGTAATTGCCAATTTTTATTATCATGCAATTCGAATTTAAACTTGCAAGTCAGATTACAAGGTATAAACAAAATAAACTCAATAATCAAATATTTCTTTGTATTCCGATAATTTTGATTTTACACCTCACAATTCTGTTGTTATGCCCAGAATTAAAGATAAATCTAAAAAGCCATTACAACTTTTTAATCGGCAAGTATTGATTTTACTCCCAGATATCGAGTTTACATCTTGCAGTTTAATTTTCGTAACTTCTGACATGGAATAAAAACAATAACTTTTTATCTCATGATTTTAGATCTTACAATTCAAAAACCTCCAAATATGAGAAAACAGTGTGCATTTACGATTTGTTTTTATTCTGTCGCGGAAAAAAAATTGTGAGATGTAAACTTCGCAACAACCTCTCATTTTAATCGTAGCAAGGAAGAATATATAATTGTAAGATACAAACCCATATTTTTGAGAAAAATCATTTTTTAATCGCGTGTCAGAAACAAGCTTCCATAAGTTTGCAGTGACATGAAGGTGAGTAAACAGCGATGGATTTCACGTTTGTCTAAACTAGTCCTTTATCATCATTTGGTAGAGTAGCAAACTCGCGTCACTTTTCACAGACCTGAAGGAAACGCACAAACACTCGCTTGTCTTGTAGTGCTCATGTCATCAGTTAAAGGCAAACGATTCCCGATAAAAGCAGAAAATCTCTACCCTAGCAGTTAAAAACACGCAGACCCACACACACACGCGCGCCCAGATAGTTCAAGTAATCACAGACAAATTCAAATAAACCAGAAGAGTTTCAAATAAAAAACCTCAACCTGCAGGAGACTCGGGTCATGACCTGTTAGCGACCTCGGTCACCAGTCACACACTGATAAAAAAAACAAAACACTAGTATCCGCTTCAAACTATGACATATAAAATAGATTTGAAATCATTTTCAGCTAATACACAAACCACCACCTGTGCAGGTAGAGAAGGTGAGGATGAGCGAGCGATGCTGACGTCAGAGGAATCAGATGAAGGTGTTTATGCACGTGACGTAGCCGCTCGTCCCTTCCTGAAGCAAAAATTCGAATGCATTTGGCATTACAAGCAAAACAAGTAAAAAAAAAGAGAGAAATTGTCAAAAAATAAATAAACATTACAACAGATCTCAGACAAATACAGACTTCCGAATCGTTGTACTTTTGAGTACAGCTTGTCAAAAACTGCAACACATTCAAACTATTATAAGACTTCTGCGCATTATCACTTTGACTAAGTCCAACCAATATTCAGCAACGGCTCTAAATCTAAAAATTTGTGTTTGTTGGTACATCACAATGTTGATTTCACAGAACAGGCGGGTTTTACCGGAATCGACCCTCAGGAGAAACATAACAGCTTAAATATTTAACGCAGCACTAAATCGAAACGCAAGTCCTGATGGAGAACGGCTCCAAGAACATCACCCAGGACGCATTTCACCACGAAATCACAGAAATTATAACGGATTTAGACCGAATAGTTTGCTTAACGTTCGGACAATTTTAAAAATGTGTCACAACGCAAAAAAAAAATAAATAAAGAGTAGCTTTAGTTTCTTGATTTTGAGGCAAAATAAGTGTCTAAAATTGTATTTGGACACACACGTGTAGAAATTTAGTACTGCGAGTTATTTTTACGTTATATTATGTACAAAATGTCTGCCAGGCAAGAGAAGATTCTTTTAATTCAATGCATTTCGTTTCACGTGTATCCCATCCAGATTTCGTGAGAAACTTGAATAATTTGACGCATTTGGCGAGTTTGAAACATCGGCAGGGCTGCGCGGGATCCGCGATTCTCGAGACTGTTTGTAGCAAAAGGCACGTCGTTAAAAAAGGAGCGAACGCAAGACGGGAAAAACCAGAGAGGAGAGCTAAAACCGCGGGAGTGTTGGGAAGCAGCCAGCTTCCTGTGAGGCTGAACGGAGGAGGTGTTTGGAGGTTCCTCTGGCGTTCCTCCGTGTTCGTCGACCTCCCCTTGAGCACCCAGGCCTGCCCGGATCATCAGAGCGGTCCCTGCGAGGTCAGGCCTCGCCGCGCATCAGTTCGTGGAAGCCGCTTTGGTCGGAGGTCGAGGGTCATACGAAGACTTTGGCGAGGGCGTCGGCTCCAGCGCTGCCGATGTAGCACTTGGTGGGGTGGAATGCCACGTCGTTGATGGACTCGTCGAACTTCTTCCTGTGGGCCGTGAACTCCTGGATGCACGTCTTGCTCTCCATGTTCCACAGACGCACCGAGCAGTCGTGACCTGAGACACAAACAAGGCCATAACTAAATAAAAAACTGTTTTAGTGACAAAAAGTAAAAAAACTAATAAAAACTTGCTGTCAAACAATTTATCATATCCAAAATAAAGTTTTTTTTGTTTTTTTTACTTAAAATATATATATATATATATGTGTGTATTCATTATGTATATATAAATATATATATTTAAGAAAGTGTTTCTATTCTAAATATATATCGTATATTTATACATGTGACCACAAAACCAGTCGGAATCTGAGGATGCAAGTAAGCTAGCTAATTTAGAATTTTTTGATACATTTACGTTAGGAAATACTTAATATCCAAATGATATTTGGCCTGAAAGAAAAATAAATTTGTACTTTTGGCTGTTGCTATAAATACACCCCAGGGACACAAGGGTCACGATTAACTGTTTGACAGCACTAATAAAAACGAGACTAAAACGTTCATGATGTGGGAAGATAACCAATCAGACTCAATCAGGAATGCTGTCATTTACATTGAATCTGATCGTGGGAAAACACGGAATTATGACAATGTCAATGACTATACTATGTTTATACAGCATGGGAGTATCGTATCGTATAGTCTACAGCGCAGACATTTCAAAATAAGAGTCTCAGTGCGTTTCAAGGTTTTTTTTCTTGGACATTACTAATACTTTGGGTACATAAACTGTATTTAATTCAATTCATTTTCCATTTAATTAACAACTATTGTAGCTTCTATCTGGATGGACAGACTCAGAACACTATTCAAAATATTCTTTAATAAAAATGTTTTACTAGTACTAGGTTTTTATAGTTAAAACTAAAACCATAAAAATATATTCTTCATTAATTAAAATAAAATTAATGTTAACTGAAATAAAAAAACAAATGTTTAATACATGTCAAATACATATATTAAAAAAAAGCACAAGCTGATGTACTAAAATAACCAATACAGAAAGTTTTTTTAAATACATTACAAGTCACTGAATTGAAGTCATTGACTCAATTTGTTCAAATTGAATGTGTCACTGAATCACCAAATCAGTTCGTTCAAAAATGTAGATTTGTTCAGAAACAAAGTGACTGCAGTTATGAGTCTTGTGTGACTTGACATGTTCATGAGTACTTACTACCAGACATCAGATAGAGACCGTTGGGATCCACCGCGAGACTGGTGACAGCGTCCAGATGAGCGACCATAGAGTGAATCAACTTGCCTGAGAAGAAACAGCAGCATATATGAACACACACACAAAAATAACAACAGCTTCTCTAAGACAAAGGATAAACAATACAGAATTATTTTCACAACCACCTTTGCTCAGATTTAGCAACGGTGCCAATATTAGTGGAGGGCACTGGATATATATACACACACACACACACACACACACACACACACACAGTGGGTACCGAAAGCTGATATTTCAGTTTGTATATATATGTATGCATGTGTGTATATGTACAGGCGCATCTCAAAAGATTACATTTTAAGTACTTTCTTGTTTCTTGCAAACACTCTTACATTCCAGATTGACAGCACACAATTAAAAAAATGTATCTCCTAAAAACCAAATCACCTGTGTTATTGTCGTAGAATCGGATGTGTCGGTCCTCCTGTGCTGTGATGGTGATGGGCAGCGTCGGGTGACTGAGAACCTTATTAATCTGACACGGCCCATCTGAACAACAAACACCAACGTTAGACAGCATCATGGGACTTTTCCAATCAATGATGGCTAGACTATTATGATTCCATTTAATTAGATTCCTGAACAGGTTATTTAAGTCTAAGTAGCAATAAACTAAAAGGGACGAAGAGACGGTTTCAGAAGCAGTTCTGTTTTGGCTGAATCCTGTGGCTAAGATCTCATACCAGGTTTTACGGCCGCTAGCGACTCGAGCTCCAGCACCAGTTGTCGGGTCTCCATGTTGAAGATGCCCAACCTGCCGTTAGTGAAGGCCGTGACCATGTGAGCTGGATCACTGCACACCAGATCCACCGACGACGGCACGCCCAGCTCTGAACCACAGAAAACAATCCTCTCAATATAATCACCAATCAAAGACAGAAAACAACACTTCACAAACTCGAAAAGGACTCATAATGAGCTAAAAATGTGTTACATTTATTGAAGATTTCAGCTTTAAATAATTCAGTGGATTGTTTGCAGCTATAGTGTGCCAAAACTGTTTTATTTTCATTTTAATACTAAAAATGTTCAAAACATTAGGGGGATAAAATCTGAAACTCACCTTCTGTCATACAAAAACATGCAAACAAATATAAAAAAATATACTGTATGGTGTTTGGAATTTAATTTAAAGATTGCATGTGAAATTATTGCACTATAAAAGTATATTTTAAAGCAATAAGCCTCAAAAAGCCAAGGTTTTAAGTGAATTTATAACAGCTAAGGGGCGTTGTTGGGGAGTGCCTAAACCCTGATATTATTGCTTTTATAATACGGCATCCGTAGCAAGGATTCACAAAATAAAACAAAACAAATAAAATGCAATGACATTAATAAAAACATGATTCTTCCACCAAACAATGTAGTTCAGCAGAAACATTTGTGATTGGAACAAAGTGGTTGCCGAGCAACACACAGAGGTAAACAAAGGTGCGTGTTACTTTGTAATTTAACAGCCAATCAATAAATAAAAATATAATAATAAATAATTAAATACAACTAATTTCTTGCAAACCGTGATGTGTTTTGGGGTGTGTGCTCAGTACCTCTGTCCTCGTTGAAGACAGCGATGGAGGGCGAGGTGTCTGCTGCGCTCCAGAGTCTCACCGTCCCGTCAGCGGAGCAGGACAGCAGTCTGTGATGAGCCGAGCTGTACACCAAACCCCAGACCGCATCCGAGTGTCCAGATAGAGCCCCCCGCAGCACTGACGGCTCTAACACACACACACACACACACAAGTCCACAAGATAAGCAACAAAACCGGAACCCAAATACCTTAAAATCAATAAATAAAATTAATGTTTTTGAAATAACCAAAAGTCATTTATGACCTTGCAGCACTGAAGCAGTCATAAGAACACAGGTATATATAATTATTAGTCAAAATTATTATAGTTTTTTTCAATGACAAAAATCATTAGGATATGAAGAAAAAATCATGTTCCATGAAGGTATTTAGTAAATCTCCTACTGTAAATATATCAAAACCTCATTTTCGATTAGTAATATTCATTGCTAAGAACTTCATAATAAAGATGATTTTCTCAATTTTCTAATAGCTCTCCTAACAAACCAGACATCAGTGGAGAGATGATTTATTAGGCTTGAGATGATGTATAAATCACACAGACTCGTACCGTATGAGTCGTATGGGTCGATGTTGGGGTTCGGTGTGTTCCAGCACTGAATGGTCCCGTCCAAACCGCCGCTGAAACACTGATCACCGCTGGAGCTCATCACCACACACAGAACCGGACCCCTGAGACCAAACCAGACCACCATCAGACACAGACTGTGTTATGCATGCGTCGTATCAAATACCCTGAACCTCATGAGGTCTGACTGTGATTCACACGTACCTGTGAGCCCTGAAGGTGTAGATGGGCTCCACATCCAGAGCAGCGCACCTGAAACAAGCACAGGGTTATCATCCTTAACTGCAACGAGTACTATTACATCAGCCCTGAAATACACACGCAATCAGAAGCTTTCTATTTTGTTGATGCACCACAACTACTAACCTGATGCTGCCGCTGAAATAAAAACTAATTTTATTAGTAAAAAAAAAAAGGAAATAACAATATAATAAAAAATGTAATAATATTAAATACAAAAAAGATTAAAAGTTTAGAGCAATAACAATATTGAATCTAATAAATATTTATGTATAAAATATTAAAGGGATAGATCAAATTATTTTAGTCCCCATTGATTTAGGGTTTTTTCTTTTGTTTTCATATTAGTCATACTTTCCTGTCAAAATGCTTGCTGTGGATGAAAACACAGATCTAACCTGATTTTTTATGACAGACCAGACCAGAAGCAGTGGGACCAGCAACTAAAGGTGAACTATTCTTTTAATGTTAATTTATTAAAAACTACTAAAATGACAAAAGCATATAACAACATTAGAAATCATTGAACTGGAACTAGAATGAAAACAGATGAACAGAAACATTAATACGGTATAATTAACAGGTTAAACAGGTCTCTCACTTCTTGGTGGGGGCGGTTTTCTGCAGGTTCCACATCTTCAGCGTGTGATCTTCAGACGCCGTGATCAGAACCGGCTCGATGGGGTGAAACGCAAGCCCTCGGATCGAATCGAAGTGGTTTCTGAGCGTGAACTTGGGGTTCCACGTCTTACGCAGGGCATCTTTATTATTAGTGATCTGAGGAAAGCAGGAAACATACATTCATTAATACATTCATTTACACCTGACATTTTAATACCTATTTATTTTGTCTTTATTCAAAGTGTATTCAAATGGCATATATATATAAATTAATAAATAAAGCGCAAAACTTGAAAATCAACTAAATATTAACTAAAATAATATTGTCTATCATTTTAATTATAAACACGATCAATCTAATAAAGGTTTTACATTTATAAGAAAGTAAAAATCAATTCCATGAACCCATTATAATAAATATTTCATTAGTTCAGATGTTTTATATTCATGAGAAATATAATAAAAACAAAATAGCTAAATAAAAAGAATATATAATTATATTTTTTTTGTAATTTGATGAGTTTTCTAAAAATATAGTTTTATTTCATATAATATATTTTAAAGTATAATATAATACAAATGAAACAAGTTAGCTTTTTATCTAAACCAACTAAATTCAGCTTTTTAATTTAAACTTTAAAACTCAAATTAATGAGGAAATTATAAAAACAGAAACCGATATGAATCATATTTACATACATTATAATATACAACATATATTATTATATTAATAATTACTATAATAATATCCCAAAGATACTAAAATAAGACTTTTTTATTATTTCTTTATTACTAACAGATGTTATTTTTATATTCAATTTGTTTTTATTGTTATGTCTACATAGTTTTAAATACATTACAATATAAAAAAATACAAATATAATATTATATTATTGAACTATCTGTCTCGATACAAAAATAACACTTAATATTTTAAAAGACTTTATTTGTATATTCTGCTTTTCATTTTAATTTCAGTAAAAATGTTAGTATTGTTTTTTTATTTTTAGTTGTTTTACTACTAGCCACATGTTTTTCTGGTTAAATGCAGTGTTTTATGTCAGTTAATGTGCGTTAGCTCCAGTGATCAGTGCTGGATGTGTTTGTGGTGTCTGGACTAACGTCGTAAGACAGAATCTCGGCCTCGTTGGCCACGGTGAGTCCGGCCAGTTCTCCGAGGCCCAGCTCGCTCTCCAGGGTCTCGTCTGTCCCCATGATAAAGGACTTCCCCGAGGACGGGGGGAACGTCAGGGCTTCGACTGCAGACACACACACAAACACACATTGTTTGAACTTCATTGTCTGTCTGTTCCTGAGCTTTAATAGCATTGATGCAGAAGTATGTGAATACCCTCGTCGGTGCGTCCCAGCGGATGCTCACTGAGGCGGGGCAGGCTGGGACGGACCGGAGGAGCCACCGGAGGCTGGATGGACGACAGATCCTCAGCGTCACGCAGATTAGCCAACATGTCCTGCAGCTTACAACGGTTCGGCCCTGAAACACACACAAACACCACCCTTCATCTCACACTCCCAGCGAAAACACAGCCCACCTTCACCAACACTTGGGTTTTTCAACTGAAAAGAGAAGCGTTTCTCCTTCTGTTCTTCATCTAGATGCCCAAACCTTTTAATATGAAGAGTCAGAAATCTAACTTTATTAAGGGAGGCGAGAAAAAAGGAAATGTTGCATATATCCAGCTATTTTACAGTACATTTATTTTATTTATTTATTTCGTTTTTAGAATTTTACATTTTCCAAGCAAATGTACAAAAATAAATCAAAATTAGAATTGAAGATGTCCTAATGTGACTGCTGTGCAAATAAGAATTTCAGCAAATTTCTACATTAATTCAGGAGAAAATCATACAATAAACACTGCTATACAGAAATTATATTATGATATATATATATATATAAATATAAATATAATGATATTATATAATAAGTATTATTTTAGTAAATAAGATTTTTCATTTTTAAATTAAACTTACCCTAATTTACTAAATAAATAAAAAAATGTCATGTTACAAAAAAATGTGAATTAAAATTAATTTTAATGATTTTCTAACGTAATCCAAGAGAAACATAGAAAATAAACACTGATAGAGGGAAATAGATATTTTTTATTATTATATTCAATTATATTATATTATAATATCATTTTATTGTATTTTTTAAATAATTAAAATAAAAACAATCTTTCGTAAGCTGATCAAACAGACTTTTCCTTTTCAGATTCAAAACAAAACTCATGATAAATCAAAGGCAGTGTAGTTTTAGTATCAATGACATACTGTTATAGTTTTTTTTTTATAATTTAAATAATATTTTACTATTGTATTTTCTGATTTCATGTTAATTTTAGTTAAAAGTTTTAGCAATTTTGTCATTTTTAATAAATAAATTTTTTTTTTTTTTTTTAATAAATTTTTTTATTTTTTTTTTATTTCAGTTAACATTTATTTTATTTTATATGGTGAAAATGGGTTATTTATTTATATATTTAGTTAAACTGTACATTAACTGTAATAACTGTGATCAAGGTCATTAAAGGTCAACTCTGGCATCTCTGGTCTAAGCTTAGGGTTCAGTTTAACTTTGATTTCTTGGTGAAAGGTGGACTGATTTGACACGCTAATCATTCAGTCAGAATGAAATGGCAAAGAAATGAAGCACTAGAATAAAAATCAAGAAAGGAAGAATTAGAGTGATAACTGATAAAATGAGCAGCGATTGCTGAAGACCCGCCTGAGCTTTATTACAGTGGAAGCAAGGAAGAGGCGGAGCCTGATTTACACACACACCCTTCACAGAGGGGTGGAGCAAACAAGCCACACCCCTCTCAGAGCACCAGCATAAATGCAAAGAGAGCAACAGAAATGAGCTGAAGAACAAAATGATGGAGGAGAACAGAGATGCAGCTGGATACTAAAAGAACAGGCGATGGGAAGAACAGAAGAACACAGGAGTGACGGGGAGGACTGAAGAGAGCGGCTGGATTTTTGTCAACTAGCCAATGATTCTTGAAAAAAAGTTATACAGATAGATTAGAAGAAACTAGTGATAAACCGATATATCAGGCCCAAATGAACCATGATTCTGACATAAACAGCAACTCTGACAGAAAACGGCCTTCAGACCAAAATATTTGACATCTTTGAAAGATCTTTAAATGAATATAGAAATGTGTGAATCACACAAAAACGAGACGTGTTCAGATTTCATAAAAGAAAAAATAAATTAGGAATATTTTAATATTCTAAAAAAACAAAAAAATTTATTGTGCCTAAAGAATATGAATCATATAAGTAAATTAAGTAAATAAAATAAAAATAATTTTACTAAAAAGAAAAAATAATACAAAATATTAAATTATTTACCAGCAACTTCTGAGGCAAAATTGTAAAAAACATAAATCCTACACCAATTATTTAATATTTAATGGCATAATGATTTGTTTTTACATGCCTATTAAGTATATTTAACCCTGTTTTTTATAGTAAACTTTTCATTAAATACCAGTAAAAATTATAAAAAAAACTAAACTTAAATAGTCCTAAAAATCTTTATGAATATATATATATATGACATAAATAAATAACAAACAGTACAGTCAAAGCAAAAAATTATTCAGACAGCAGATATAATTATTTTACTAGTGAGTGCAGGACACAATAGTTAATATTATGTAAGTGAGGATAGCAAAATAAAGCTAAATGTCACAAAATTCTTCATACAGTGGACTTTTGTTACTTGCCTTTCTATCAAAGTTATCTGACACTATCAAGATGAATTTATTCAGTGTAACTCAAGTTTCCTAAACTATAGCAAATACTGTGAGAAATGCTGAATAAATGTTGTTTTGACTGTACAGCTTTGAAAGCTGAGCTGGCCGCGTTAGTGTGAGATTCACATGGGCCGTTTGATGCAGATATCGGTTGAGCACTAGAACAAATAAAAGAGTAAAGAAAGAGAGAGGAGTCGGCGAGCGAGAGGTTCCTGTCCCACTTACTCTTCACCCCTTTCTTGCCCTTGCGCTCCTTCTTGTACTGTTCCTTGAGTTTAGAGATCAGGCCCTCATCCACGTCCCAGGACTCAGACGAGGGGCTCTGCTCTTCCTTCTCTACACGGAGAAGGGAGGAAGACACATTACACGCCTGACGCCGGATCTCACGATACGATCAGAGCGTGACATCACGACTCGACTGCACATATACATCATGACACGGTCTTCAGATCTAACTCAGCCTCAGAGGAGCTCAGGTCAGTACTTATAGCTGCTAGCTGTTGATTGTGTTGCTGTCTGATGCAGAGTTTCATCAGTTCTCTACCTTGATCAGGGTTGAGTTCAGATAATGAGTGCTGCTGTACAAGAATAACATTAAGTATAAGTTAAAAATTACTGAGCTAATAGGAAGACAAATCCAAAGTCTAATTAAGAAGGGCCATGATAGTAATAGGAATATATTTATCTAATTTTTATTAATATTTTATCTTATTGATATTTTTTTTCTTTATATATATTTTTCTCCTTAATTTATCTTACTATTTTTTTTAATTCTAGATGTTCATTTATTTTTTCATTTATCTTATTTCTATTTTTGTTTATATATTTTTTTCTCCCTAATTTATCTTACAATTTATTACTAATTTTGTTTATATATTTTTTCTGTTTAATTTACAAATTTTTTTTTTCATTTATTACTATTTTTGTTCAAATCCTCTCTCACACACACACACACACACACACACACACACACACACACACGCACGCACACACACACACGCACACACACACACGCACACACACACACACACCGGTGTGTGTATATAAAGGTGCTGAACCTTTTAAAGGTTTTCTACAAGTTTACAGTCAATGTTTTAAATATTAGAAATGTTTAATTGATGTATATACGTGATGAGTTTATTTGCAAGAACCAGATGGACAGGTTTTTTGTATATTTTATTATTATATAATTTTTTTTATTGTGTGTTAGCTGTATTTTGTAATTATTATTGAACTTTTGTAATTATTATTGCTGGAATTCACAATGAAAAAACATCATTTATCTGTTTTTGCAAATGAACTCTTTATATATATGTTTGATCAATAAATAAATATATATTGGTTTGTTTTTCCACCTTTTTTAATCTCTCTTGCTAAAAACTATCAATAAATGGAGTTAAACGGAGTCAGAGATGGGTCAAGTGTTCATTGTTGATTCCTGAACATCACGTCCGCATTATGGTCACATGACTGAAGGCAGCCTGAGGAATCCTGTCTGAATTGTGCTGAAGTCATGAAATACTACACAAGAGAGCTCTGGCAGCCGCAGTTAAACCCTTTCAGAGCTGATCGACGGTGTATGAACGAGAAAAACCAGTCCAATTCTCTTCAGAGACTCGACAGAGATGGGTTGAGGGGTGGGGAGTGTGTGTGTGTGTGTGTGTGTGTGTGATTGTGTGAGGAACACACGAGGAGACAGGAACACATCCAGTGCATTTGATGGCGCTCTGAAATACTGAAACACTGTCATCGACTGCAGTGAAAGACAAAGCGAGGAGCAGCTCTGATCGTTCCTGCGTGGCGCTGGAGAAACAGCACAAAACAATCTTAACACAGGATAAATACCTCTCTCTAAAGCATCACTGGGTAACGGTGAGCAGCAAAACACTTCACAAAGAGACTGAAGAGCTGCTTGACAGGGTTGATGCTCACAGAGAATAGCAGCCTAAACAAGCTCTGTATGCTAAATAAACTAGAGATAAATAAAAACTAATGCAATGCAGGACAAATGTGATGTATAACTGTAGCACCAAGGATATTACCATAAAAATATTGTTATTTGAAATATATAGTACAAA
>JAUMHQ010000009.1:2768866-2779558 GCA_032361165.1 Enteromius paludinosus | reverse complement strand
TGTTGGAATCTGACCGTTTTTCAGTCGTCTTTTGCAAACACTTGATTTCTATAAGAAGTAGGAAACGATGGTGTTTGGTGTTTCAGTATGTTATGTCCATGTACTGAACTGTTACTTCAATAATATGTGTATACTGTATAATATTTTGATGGGTTTTTAAGATGGATACATGGATAAATGGATACACAAAAAATGGATTAGACATGTAGGTTAAAAATACATATATAAATAGTTCCAAATTCTCATTTCTTTTGACAATGCATTTAATAATAATCAAATAAATAAGTAATTATAATTATATTTTCATAGCACCTTTTCAAAAACCCAAGGTGGCTTTAGTTAAAAAGACTGTATATATTAGTAATAATGTCAACATGTGGAAAAGCTTCTTGTAATGAACTTTGATTCACTATATCTTATTATCTTCTTGATTTTAAGCTGATTGTCTGTTAAAGGTCCAAAAAAAAAAGTTTTCATAAAATTGTGGCCTTTCTAATTCAACAAACAGGAATGTTGGATTTACCAGTTTAAAATATTAGCTATATATTCATGTACAGTAAATTACAGTTAAAATTCATGTTTTGTTTTTTTTTGTTACTTTTCTTTTCCCAAGCCTTTTGTGCATGTTATATTATATTTAACTTCAATATATATATATATATATATATAGTTAAACACATAAAATAAAAAGTGTTAAAAAACCCTTACTTTATGGTTCACATGCATGCTTTTGTGACACGGCCTGTGATTTGTGCATCACTGGTTCACATGCAACTCTCTCTTTTAAAAACGTCGGATCCAGGCGTTTGGGATGGACTCACATTCCTCCTGACCCCCGGCGGGTTTCTGTCGAAGCTGTAATTACTGGGGCGGAGGCACTCCTGCCAACTCTTTTTCCGGAAATCTGGGAATATCTTACCCACTTAACTGTACTTTGCTCAACACAACAAAAACAACAACTCTGGAGGAAAATAACAAGTGGAATGAGTGCCATGTGTTTGAGACGAGAGCACCCTGTTCAGCCGCGATTATTCAGGACTCAACACACACGCCACAAACACATGGAAGAGATCTGCGCAGAGAAATATCAAAGAGAAACCGGCCAGGCTCTGCTATTTTAAACATTTCGAACCCCGGGCTGGTCCTGTACTCGTCTATAAAGAACGTCAGCTGGTTTGGAGAGGTGCTCGGGTCATTTAGTATTTCTGCTGAATGGAAACAGATGAAAGTACCGCGGTAAAACATAGTTCTCATAGCAGCGCTGGATGGTAAAATGATGCCTTTCCATTCAGATCGGAATTTCATACTTGGTAAAGTGCAATAGAAGCTGGAAACTTTCACTGATGGTCTTTCCACAAGTGCTCTCTCTCGTCTATACAGTAAATCATATTAAAAACCTTTTCACCTTTACTGGGAAATAATCTGCTGTAAATGTGCTCGCCCTCAGATCATCTAAGATTAGGATAAGATCTGGAGAAATGTGAAGTGAATGGGTGCCGTCAGAATGAGAGCTAATAAAAACATCTGACACAGCTTTCCAGTCCATCAGTTAACATCTGGAGAAGACAAAAGATGAAACTAATGCAACATTAAGACGCTTTTAATGTCTAAAATATGAGTCCATAATAAGTCTTCCTCCAGTGAACTCTTCCTCTCATCTCCTGTCGTCTCTCACATCAGAATCCAGACACAGATCAGTTTAGAGCTGTTTTAAACGCTGCTTGATCTAAGCAGATTTCTCTCCTGATTCAGACCTGAACACTCCTTCACTGGAGGAAGACTTGTATTTTAGTTAAAAATGCTGGATTGGTTTGATCTCCAGATGTTAGCTGATGGGCTGGAGTGGTTACTGATGTTTTTAATCAAACTCTTATTCTGACGGCACCCATTCACATCCATTACTGAGACACTGATGGAATGCAACATTTCTTTAAACCTGACGAAAAAACAAACTCGTCCTGATCTCGGATTTTTGGCATATTTTTGGGTGAACGATTGTTTTAGCCAATGGTTTCAGCCGGACAGTGGGGCGTTTCCTTATACGGCTGTTCTGATTGGTTCAGTCACATGGAGGCCGTGAGTGGCGGTGTTGCTGTGGTGATATTGTGTGAGAGAGAACAGGGCCCTCTTTTAAACACTAGTGTGTGTGTGTGTGTGTGTGTGTCAGTGAGTTTACATTGCCTGGCTGCCATCAACCCACAGAGCGGATCTCGGAAAATTACTGGCTTACGGCTTTATAAACACAGCGACTGAGGGTGACCTCGAGACAAACACACTGTACAGCACAAGAACTCAGTGAAGCTATTTTCGGGTACATACAGACCATGAGGCTCAGGAACACAAAAACACTACAAATATATCTAAATCACACAGATTGAGTTAAACAACAGCTATAATGAACACTACTGACTTTCCTTAAAGAACCAGACAATCCTGAGCAGGTTTGAGAAGTTTTACCTCAACAGAACTGCATCACGAGTGATCTGTACTGCTCTGTAGGTAGAAACTGTCTGTGTAATGTTCATGCTATAAGTTAATGACGCACTGGTGATGCTTTAAAATGCTGTCTAGTAAGGTTTCACATGTTTGATATCTATAGCATGCATAAATAAATCAAAACTTGCATAAGACAGATGGAAGAATTCAACACTGTTTCCTCGTTGATGTTACAGTCTCACAGACGGGAGTCAAGAGTGAATCTGGGTTTAACAGTTAAGCACATGATTGCATGTGAAAATTACACTGCTGCAGGGAGGAACAGACGAGATGTGTGTGTGTGTGTGTCTGTGCGGTCTGTTGACAGAGGGGAATTCCAAACCTGGGATTAACTCTGGCTGAAGGAGGGCCAGTGTGCACAGGACGCAAGGAATGTATTACGGCGGGACGCAGAAAGTGTGTAATTATAAGCAGCATTCTAGAGAAACACACACACACACACACACACACACTTGAGAGTGTTTCTAAAGTACATGTTTCAAAACAACACAAACATTCCCTAAAGGGCAAAATCTAAAATATACAGTTTCACCGTTTACCATAATATTTGGCATCATGCTTTTTGCAATGTTACAATTTTATATTCTTAGTTATGTTTCCTTTTAGTGTCAGCTTTCTCTCCAGTGTTTCTAAAAAGAGAAATCACTAATAAGTTCTTAGTTAAGAGCTATAAAATGAATTGGGATTGGAAAGCTTGCTTCTGCCATGGAATGAAAAATAAAAAACATAACTGCAGCCTTTTCTCTCACAACCTGAACCTCAAAATTGTGGATTTTATTTTTTAAGGCAAAAAAATTAAGCAAACGCTGTAACGGGAAGCTTTGTGTAAAGTGTTACAGAAATAAATGTGATATGACTTGACTTAAGGATCTGAGCACAGTTTAAGACACTGAGATGGAAGCATGTGAGATGGGTATTTTCTAAGAAGATCAATCAAGAATCTTGTGATCAAGCAACTGAGCATTTAAAAAGATCTCAGACATGGAGAACGGTCACTGAGTTATTAGACGGACAACAGATGCTTTATGCTTTTCCTCCAGATCCATCATCACCTCATTTCCCAATGGTATGTTTGTGTAAATAATAATCAGGCGTTGAGTAATGCTGCTCAGAGTTCCCCGTCACACCGTCACGCTGTTTACTAGGCCTTAGTACTGCTCCCTGTGTGTGTGTGTGTGTGTGTGTGTGTGTGTGTGTGTGGTTTGGGAGTGTCTGCTTTCACTCTTTCATCATCTAATCTTGTCTGTATGCTGAGAAAAAGGAGTTTTTGAGTTTTAGCTCTGTCTCAGAAGTAAAATCATCATTTAGTGATAAAGTATAAACCATCCATTAATGATGATGTGCTTCAGTCAGCGTGACCTGAAATGAGGCAGAGAAAATTGTTACCATGGAAACACTGTTACCAGGAATTTTCTCAGTAAACAACGGATAGCCTAATTGAACAGTTGATATTTATAGAAATATGAGGATGAAATACTCTTTCTATAAGAGGCATGTTTTAGTTTTTCCTTTTTACTATTTCTAAATACATAAAGACAAGCATTTGATGTAGATTTAAATGACACAATAAAATTATTATAACTTTTTCATGCACTAGTGAGATTTTGCTTTCATAATGTATTCTTTCAGACTAGTGGAAAGAAATCATTCGAAATAAACATTTAAGTGTTTATTTTATTACACCTAATCTATTTAGATTTAGTAGATTTCAACAGACAATATACATATGTATATACATTTGAAAGTTTTCTCCTGCACTCACATCCACTACACTTTACAGTTATATTCCTGGCTATATGCTGAAGGTTTTTACTGAGGGCTTTGTTCAAATATCATTTGCCTGGTTCTTTATAATATTTCATTTCTAAAAAATGCTGAAAATGTGTGAGTCACAGTAGTTTCTGATTTATGGAGTGATAAAAAGACAAATCCAAAATCCCCTCAGTAAAAACCTTTAACTCTAATATGTCAACAAAATCAAACAAGTATTTTGAAGTTGGATTCATCCAATGCTCAGAATAATCTTCTGGAAACTGTTGCATGTTTAAACTTGCAGTACAAAACAGTTGTCTTTAAATATCTCTAAACGTTTTTCCTCCACTTCAGCAGCACTTACATACATAAGATTTTACAGTTTTATTCCTTTCTATGTTCTGAAGGTTTTTACTGTGGGGTTTGTGAAAATATCATTCACAATGATTTATACAACATTTTAATCCTAAAGGCATGGTGAAAATGTGTTTTTCTATATGTGTCACTGTATTTGTTTTTATTTATGGAGTGATAAAAAGAAAAACCCAAATCCTTTAAATATTATATATTTCAAAGCCAATTGAAAAAGTTGAACGTGGCATTATCCCATGTTCACAATAATCTTCTTGAAACAAGTGCATTTAAACGAAACAATTGTCTTTAAATATCTTCTCTACTTAAAAGTTAAAAGTTTTATTCATATTCAAATTTTGCAGGCTTTTACTGATGGGTTTGTTCATGTATAATTTTGTTTGTTTTTTTAAATAACATGTTTGTCCTAAAGATGTGACAAACACAGTATTTTCTCATTTGCATAGTGATAACAAGAGAAATACAAAACATTTAACTCTGATATGTCAACCAAATTTCTGAAAACTTGTCTTACAAACATTTACAGTGGTGTCAACTGTGGTGTCTTGACTTTCACAGAAAAATCACAGAAAAAGGACAGGTTTCTTCAAACAAGCATAAAGCACAGACACGCATGGAAAGTGATAGCTTTGGGAAGCTGACATTAAATGCAGGAGGAGTGTCTCTTGTCGTGAATGGAGACGTATTTGGGTTACACGGGGAAGAACTTATTTACACAATGTGCTGTACAATCCCATGACATGTAAAGCTCAGAGACACGCACACACACACGCTGACTACGAGGAATGAAACCGGTATCCTCTGAGTCCTCTGTTGCTCTACAATGGCCCTGAAAGCGGCCGTGTCTCTCCCCACCCCGTGAACCGCTCTTTCCCACACTTCATAATTAACCAATGAAAAACTAGCCGCAGAGGGAACTCGAGACACCAACCTGAACTTTTCCTCCTGAGAGGCTGTTTGGTCACCTGATCCAGCCGACCAATCACACGTCACGCCTCCTCTGATAAGAGCCGCCTGACCCGAGCGCCTATTCATGTGTGTGACATCATGAACCCGGCTCATTTAGTCTGTTTGTCAACGTGTGTTTTTCCACAGTAAATGTTTCATCAGTGAAAGGTCATAGGTCATGTATGTAAATGTTGTGTGATCCACTGCAGGACCCTCACAACTGCTGAGTAAAGTTTTTAACTGTTTGTGTACTATGTTGTACAAAATGACAATTCTTAGAGTTACAAATAGCATGATACTTCAAAGTTAGAGTCCCCTCCCATTTTTCCGTCACATCAGAACACATTGATTTATTGTATTGTTTTTGTATTGTATTGTAAAACTACAATAATATTTTAAATATTAGTAAGCGTAATATATATATAATCATCATTTATTAGGTACTTTCAATTAGGAGGTGGCTGTCCCAAACCCTAAACCCTAAATTTCAACTTATTAAAATATTTTAATATTTTTTGCATTTTATTCAATTGTTGTTTTTTAAATTTTTGATTGTTCAAAAAAGTGAAGTGAAAAATATATATTTAATATTTTCCTATGAAATACAGAATTTGTAAGAAAACAAAACAAAAAAAAGCCCCACAATTTGATATCACTACCAGAACAGCATATGTTTTAGTCCATTGGCTGAGACTGATTTTAACTACAGCCCTACAATTATGATTAGGAAATGTTCCTGCGTCCCCCTTTTTTATAACTAAAAGGTCTGAGTAGATAGTTCTCATCATTTGATATAAACTGTTTTTAAAAATCTGTGTGTAACTTTAGGGAACGTCACTACAGAACACTATTCTTCTGTCATTAAACACACTGTTTTTGGGGAGTTATTTCAATAACATTTAGTTTTTATGCATTTACAATAATGTTCTGATTAGCATCTTTGAGCTAGGCTCAAAAGTATCTAATATTGTCAACAGTCCAGACCTGAAACAAACACATACTCCTATATTCGGAAGAAATAAGCAAAACATTTTAGAACAGTTATGCACATTTTCAGAACTTTAGTGTGTTTATTAGTGTTTTAGTATGCAAGTTCAAATTTTGTAATGTGATGTGGTCACTACCAAAGCGTTACTTTCACTACCAAAAACATGGGATGTTTTGACAAAAATAAAATATATTGAATGATCAACTAAGATGTTATTAAAATGTTTTGTTCAATGCATATTCAAACTAAGGAATCCTAAACTTTTTAATAGAATAGCAAAAAATGCATTTACATGGTAGATGTAAGCAAAATCTTAATAGGTCAATATAGTCTTTCTTATTAAATAACATACGATTGTGTTTCGGTAGTGACAAATTTGAGGAGAGGGAAAATATCTATAACAATTCAAACTTAAGAATTAAGAGCAAAATTACTAGTAATTTGTAGCTTAGATATCACACATGCATACAAAGGTTATTGCTTGCCCAACACTGACTCTGCACCAATTCTACAGAATGGCTCATATATACATATGTTCTGTTGGAGACACTGAAACTGAGCACGGTTTAATATATAAACTGCAGTAGGGTTGCCAGACATTGCATAATCCGCTTCTGAAATAAAGAAATCAATGCAAGCGTTTGAATACAGAAACACTTGCGCACTTCACACAGAACTCGTGCTTTAGATCTGTTTTCATCTGTGAGATTTGACACAAACATGCTCCACAACCGCGAATCCATGAGATAACAAACACCACAGTCTACAACCGGGTAAAAGCAGGAGGATGATGATGAAATTATTTGTTTGATGGAATGATTCAAGTGCTACTATTGAAAGTTCAAACTTTCGTTGACAGTGACTGACCGTCTCTAGGCGCATCTGTGAGACGGTTGCCATGGCGATGGACCGCCGTCTCTGAGATGCTGCAGTGACAAAGCAAGATGTTTATTTAAACAGTCTGGCATAAAAAATAAGATGAAAGGATAAATAAGAGTCTAGTGCATCTCTAAAATTTCAACAGTTTTTCCGAGTTCTGGTAATGCGTGCTGCATCTCAGATGTTTCTCCTGAAAAAAACTTGAATGAGCTCACATGGAGCTCAACTTTCAATGAAAAAAGTCAATAACACTCAATATGAACAGCCAACTTGCAACATCTATTCAGAAAAACAGTATCATTGAGATACTCTTATAGTTTTTTTTTTGTATTTTGAATTAGCTTTTATTTTAGGTTTTAATGTTAATATATATAATTATTATTATTTTATTTTTTTAAACAGTTTTTTTTTTTTTTATTACTACAGTATTTTTAATTGTACTACCTAAACTAAAATAAAATGTGTTGTTGATTTATTTGTATATTTATACATATTATATTAAGTTTTAGTCAACATTTTTAGAAACAAAAGTAGTTTATAATTTGTCTACATGTTTTTTTAAATATGTCTTTAAACATGTATTTTGTTTATTATTTATATTTAAGTTTCACTAGTATTTATTTTAATAAAATAAATAAAAATTCATGTTTAATTAAAATAAAACAAAAAATGTCCGGTGAAATGTTGCTAAAATAAATAATAAATAAATAAATAATCTCTTTAAATATTATCAATATATACATCAATCACTGATATATATATATATATATATATATATATATATATAATTAGAGATTTCTATTTCAATGAACATTTTTATGGCTTTCGTTTTAGTTAACGATAACGATGACTTCTTCCACCTTCTTCACTCCAGAACTGTGGTGATTTGTGCTTATACAAACACCAAGTAATACCTTCAGAAAATGTAAATATTCTAGTTTCTACTATGTTCTATTTGTAAGGGAAGATCTGAGATGAAGTTCATTATTAAAGCGAGAGTCTCCTGAGCTGTAATAGAGGCCTCTCTCAGCAGTATTCAGCATTTTCCTGCGGGACGACACACATTAGTGCTCCTCGTCTCCAGTTACAGTCAAAATGACAGTGAATCCCTGCTGGAGACCACTTTCCAAAGTCACATTGAGAGCCATTCCCACTGGCATTCAGTCAGTGGCACACCTGTGGCTCGAGTGTGTGAGTGTGTCCCAGCTGCTATCATCCTCCCCAAACATCCCCCCGTTTGTCATCCCTCTTTCTATTTATACCACCGCTCCGTCCTTCAGGAGTCTTAGAGACGCCTGCGTCACCACTCCAGGTGCTCTGTGGGTGGTCGCCATGGTTACGGCGGTGGGATTCCGCCCAATCAGGCGCCGGCGGGAGTCGCGGGGAGAATCTTTGTGTCTGTGTTTCAGGAAAACACTCGTCACGTGATGTTTTTCCAGCAGACAGCCAATCAATCGCGCTATCCTGATTCTGTCGATTGTCGAACGTGCTTCTGCTGCTGCTTTTATGGTAATAAACAACAAGGTTTATTTGCATATCGTCGCATTATGCCACCAGAACACTGTAGCTTTGACTTTTAACTTTATCCCCTGTGGGACTGTTATTTGCTTTTACACCGATTCTGAGTAAAAATAAAGAAAGAAAGAAAATAAAACCCAGCAAACCATGATTTTTTTACTTGGCCAATATAAAGCTTGTTAGATTATTGCGAGATGTAAATAAATGAATTGAATTAAATGAAATGTTTAGTTTTTGTGGCATAGAATGTGCATAGAATCTTAAAAACAACATCCAGCATGTGATGTTTCCACAATGCATTACAGATGAGAAAGCACCTGCACAAACAAACTTGCCTGGATTCTGACCGCACCTTGCTGCGTCTTTAATAAGTGCAAAAGCAAATCCGGAGACACAGGAGGGGTCGATATCACCGAGGACTTTCCTGGAAACGATGCGTCAGTGTTATTGTCCGTCCAGCCGAGCGATGCTCAGATTTACTGCAACACACAATCACATTCATCACTGAAAGGACAATAGATTTCACTCTCCATTTCACCTCGGCTTTCGATCGCCTTCGCTGTGAAATTAATCGATATAACCTTCACAACCTCGTGTTAAATATGGAGACGTTTGCGGACGGCGCTGCTAATATGACTATATTTAGAGCGCTGAGAAAGAACGCAGTGATAAAGTTCTCTGAAATCCATCCGAGCAAATAACCTCTGGATGTCAGCCACTGTAAACTCAGCTTTCCTTGAGCTGGGAAATAATAAGCAACAGCTGTTGTTATTGTTGTGTTCTCGGCATGAAATTCCAGAGATCCCAGAAAACATGAAGGTTGAAGGTCAAAGGTCAGCGCAGCTATGCGACCTCTCTGCAGTGTCTGACAGCATATTACATTACACGCATACATGCTTTTTAAAGTAATATTGCCCACATAAACGTTAAATAATACTACATTTTAAAAGGAATAGGTACCCAAAATGATTATTCGTCAGATTTGTAGAAATGTGTCTCTGCATCAGAGTCTCAGCAATGGATGTGAATGAGTGCCGTCAGAATGAGAGTCAATAAAAACATAATAGTGACAGTAATCCACAGCACTCCAATCTATCAGTTAATATCTGTAGAAGGCAAAAGCTGCATCTTTGTACGAAACAAAATGCCTAATAACTCTTCCTCCAGTAAAAAGGTGCATCTCCTGATCAAAATCAAGTCACATATTTGTTTCAGAACTGTTTTGGCTTTGGTAAACGCTGCTTGATCTGATTGAGACTAGACCACTTTTTTACTGGAGGAAGAGTTATTATGGAGTGTTTGGGAAAGTTGCTTTTAAAAGTAATGTGTTACAATATTACATTACTCCCTAAAAAAGTAACTTATTTCATTACTTAGTTACTTTTTATTAAAAAAAATAATGCATTACGCTACTTTTGTGTTCATTTTGTTTTACTTTAACTGAGCTAGGCTTTGTTGTAATTTATTTATTTTTTTTACATTTTTTTTTATTTATTGTATCTTACACATTTAATATAATCAATATCTAGTGTTTTTGTGAACTTAACTATTAGCCAAAACTTTTTTTAAATCATCAAGGCATGATTACCCGTAACATGTTACCCGTTTCTGATGCAGAAAAGCTCGTTCATGCATTCATGACCTCTAGACTGGACTATTGTTATGCACTACTAGGTGGTTGTCCTGCATCTTCAATAAACAAACTACAGATAGTCCAAAATGCAGCTGCTAGAGTCCTT
>JAUMHQ010000009.1:2739307-2751658 GCA_032361165.1 Enteromius paludinosus | reverse complement strand
GAGCATATTACAGTGTCTGACATCGAACTTGCAAGTTCACACACCTCTTTAACATTATTTTTAGTGATCTCCGACTGACGTAGTCGAACATCATTAGCGCCGATGTGAATAACAATCGTACTGAATTTACGTTTAGCATTAGCCAGCACTTTCAAATCTGCCAAGATGTCAGGCGCTCTGGCTCCCGGAACACATTGGACTATGGTGGCTGGAGTCTCTATTTTCACGTTGTGTGTCCCGCAGAGTCTAGCACTAACCTTGCCTCAACAAGCCGTAATAGCAGCTTCAGGTGTGTTAAATTAGGGTTGGAGCTAAACTCTGCAGGACACCGGCCTCCAGGACTGAGTTTGGACAGCCCTGGTTTAACCCCATGTGAGGACAAATTTAAACAACTTATATATCACTGGTCAATTTGGACAGAAATAATATGAATTAGGCACTTCTGCTGAATAAGTAATTTCTTTATTAAATATTAAAAAGTATGATCTATGTACTGTAATATAAATGTAATCTTGACATAATTGCATTGGTCACATGACCTGCTCATGTTGGATGTATCGCTTCAATGCCATTCACAGTTACTTCATGGGATAGTAAGCAGGTTATCAGAGTTCTTTTCACCTGCTGTTTTCTGAATACTGTCAATGTACACACAATGCTCTGTTAACATGTATGCAAATTCAGAAGATCTGGGGTCTGAGCAAGGAGGGGGACACAGATAGGCTGAAGAACGAGGGAAATATATGGATCATATAGATAACCATAATAGTATTATGGATAGTAGTGGTATATTTTTGGGACAAAAGTCTGAAAATATCTTAAGATGTCCAACCGTAGTTAAAACCAAATAATAGACACCTCAGGCCTGCATTCATTTTGTATTTTTAATATAACGATTATTTATTAATTTCTTGGCCTATAGGGTTCCCGATAACCGCTTTCTAGAAAAGATCCTCTGGTCGAGTTTATTATTGTGCTTTGGTGGTAGCATATGAAAAACTTGCGACCTAAAAGTGCATTTTTAGTCTGCATGCGCACATGCTTGATCACAATTCTTACTCAAACCATTTCATGTTTAAAAAGCAGATTGTTGCATAACGTATCTACACTAACTTACCAAACTAAACGATTCCACTGGCCTGTATTTTCACGTTTTTTTTTTAACGCAATTTAAAGAAACAGGATGACATGAAATATTATTAAATGTGTATTTTATTAATGATAGTTTCTCTTCAAATAACATTGCAGATACAGAATAAAAAAAGAGAAAATTTCAAAACAGGAGACAAACAGAAACTTAATCTTTAGTGTAAGATTGGTGAAAGTGCCAGAGACAAATTCTGTGCTATATATTATTATTATTCTTGTTGTTGTTATTTTTTAGATCAGTAATATCAGAAATGCTCATGAAACAATTTGCCTCTCTCTTGAAAAATGTCAAGTTTTATTTTTTCATGAATGTCACTAGATTGTCTTCATTGTATTACCATTTCAATTTATTTACACAATATGATATAAAATACAAGAAAAGAAAGCTTTGTAAAAATATGATCATTAAAATAATAACATTCCAGTAATCAGATTGGTGTCCTCTCAGATTATTTTAAGTTATTCTTAACCGAGGTGACATTTACAAACTGGGAATCTGGGGTCTCTATGGGATGAAACACTTCACAACCTTGTTGTTTTTCTCACCACCTTTGCGAGTTACAGATTTTTGCATATAATCTGTTCTTGATGTTAAAAAAGGACTCTTTTGGCACGACAGATTAAATTAACACTGTGAACAGGACTGGCAATGACGATGACTGTTCTCAATGGTTTTACCCCCTCCTAAACCGTTTCAGCTACACTACTTCCTGGTTCAGTTTCCCCAGATATCCACCAGCGCATCTGAGAAGGCAATATACATGTACCCATTGCTAATTGCCAGCTTTGGTTTCACATCACTTACATGCTAACAGAGTTGTAAAGCCTTTATTACAGTGACAGTGAGGGCAATAAAAGACATGGCATCTAACTCTAATCTGAATGTATTGGCTGGGCGTGACGGGGTAGCTTCATGAAGAAACGCCTGGACTGTCCAGCTGAAGAGGGCCAAATAACTTACCCTCTTGTAAATACACCGGACATTCACTTGACCCTCTACTGCTCTTCGCTGAAGGTGACGAGAGTAGAGGTGTATGTAAGCTGCCCCTAGTGACGACACAGGACTGGCCCTTAGTATCAAAATGAGGTAAAAACTGGCCCAGGTCTGCTCCTTCCCCTCTACGATCACTACAGCAGAACGAGAAACACGGATAAGCTGGAGAGCAGCGGTGTCATGGCAGTACCTAAGAAACGCTGAGAGACGCAGTACCGCTCTTGATCTGTGGTGGAGCAGCAGGAGGCACTACAGTGGAGGATAACAGGTTTCAATGTGCAGTGAAGAGAACAAATCATGTAGTTATTTAGGGACACTGGCACTTTTATGATGTGAAATATTGATAATTATATAATAAATTGAATACCTAATTAGTTCTAACTGTTATGCACACTCAGAGATGGATGCCAGTATTGTGGGGAAAATAAAAACATGATTTGACAGGAGCATTTTTAAAAACATTTTTTTTTTCTTCTGAAATTGGTTAGCTAAAATGTCCTTCCGGTGCTTCTATTAATGAAATAAATTAAATGGGACCTACTGTGTGTTTTTCCAAGCAAATCCTTTTGTTATAAAAATATAGATTTTTTGTCTTTTAAAATGATAATACAGTTTTTAAGTTCTCCCTATCAAGCTGAACAGCAAAGCTGTGTTTTCTTTCTTTTCTAACAAAGTCTCATTAGCTTAGCGAGAGAAACAGAGAGCAGCAGAGACACTAGAGCGTCATAATGACATCTAGCTTTTCCTCTTGAGCATCATCTGCTCGCTCGTTCATTCGGGAAGAAGAAGAGCTTTCAGGCCTCAGGAGCATTTGCATAATGGTGTTTTTCATCAAGTAGAGACATCTCACCAACTGACCAATAAAAAAAAATCTCAAAATAAAAACAGCATAATCCCACAAATTCTATAAAAACAAGTATTGTACTTGAAAACTACAAGTTAAGAGAAAAACACAACAGGTCAACCTTTACTCTTGCATGTCTCTGCTCGGTCATTTTATAAGGGGAAGAGTACAAATCAGACATTTGAAAAAGAAAACAAAAGAACAAAACTTCCAATGCTACAAAGAAACTGCAAACATATGTACAAGACCCTGTATTCCTTGAGAGAGTATGGAGGAGCTGTCTGTGAGAGAACGAACCTCCCCAGATAACACACATACATCTGCAAGATGTCTGCTAAAGATTGTTTGATCTGGAAAGCATCTGCTGTGTACAAACATCTGACAGACATCTGTAAGATATTAGTTTTACACATTCTAAATCAAAGATGTTTATTAGATGTCTTTGAGATATTTATTAGACATCTAATAGGAAACGTCATGAAGACGTATTGCAGATTAAAAGATATGTCTTCCAGATGTAAATGCAAACGTCAAATAAACATCTCGGTGATATACACATGCTATCAGGAGAACCTCAGATAGCACATGTACATCTGCAAGATGTCTGATCTTGAAAGCATCTGGGGCCTCATTTATAAAGTTTGCATACGCACAGATTGGATCTTGGAGTGTGTGTTCGCTTAGATCGACGCCAAAGCTCATATTTATAAAAAAATGTCTTTGACATGAAAAATTCTTGGAATATTGGGGGTTTTTGAAAAATTAAGCTGTTCTTGCAGCTCGCTGCTTTAAATTATGATGATTGGTAATATTTTATATGTTAGTGACATTAATTAGTAGCCATTATTTGCGCACAAGATCAAGATAATTTGAGATTCATCGATTTTACACCTAAAAAAGAGACGTTCATTCTATGAATCGCACGTATGCATAGAAACATATCATTCTGCGCAACATTTTATAAATGAGGCCCCAGCTGTGTACAAACATCGGACAGACGTCTATAAGATGTATGTTTTACACACATTTTAAATCCTAGACGTCTCTTAGATGTCTTTGAGAAGTTTATTTGATCTAATAGAAAATGTAAAAGAAAAGACATATTGCAGATGAGCAAACACATTTACATCTTCCAGATGTAAGTGCAGACGTCAAATAGACATCTCCGTGATGTACGTGTGGTATCAGTGTCCCCGTCAGCCTGTCTTTGCTGCGTCCTTTCGGTTTCTGCCCCCTGTATGTGAATCACGGTGCAAAGTCAACAGCAGCAGTTTGTAAGGGTCTTAATAAGTGCCAATTGCAGAAACGTCCCTTCCTGATGGCGTCACCAGATCACGCTGGAAATGCTGGTCTCACGCGGCAGCAGCGGAAGCATGGCATTGTTGATGTGCTGCTCCTCCAGTGTGGGCTGCTGCTCACGGCCTGGTTTGCCTTGAGCTCGCTGGCCGTTCAGCAGAGTCATGGGGATGTTGCAGTAGGTGTGCTGGCTGCCCAGCGAGGCCAGCGGTGGGAGGGTGCCCGGTGAGGGAATGTCGTACTCGTAGCTCCTGTAGTAGTGCTTCTGCCGCAGCTGCGTGTGGTACGTGTTGTGGAAGGTGGAGCGCAGCTCGGGATGTGCCGTGGCCATGGCGGTGGAGGTGGCTGCGGCCATAGAGATGGCGGAGACGGTTTGCAGCTCACCGAACGGACCCTGCTCACTGACATCCAGCACCTGCTCGTGCAGCTTGGGCTCGGGCCTCTTAAAGGGCATTTCGTACTGCAGCTGCTTCCAGAACTTGGAGTTGAGCTTGCTGCTCTTGGGTCCCGGCCACTTGATGACCGTCAGCAGTTTGATGGTGTGTTTGAGAGCCTCCACCTCCTGGTAGTTCATGATTCCCCGCAGCTCAGCGCATTCAATTAAGATGACTTTGATCTCACCGCTGACCAGCATGTTGCGCAGCCGCGTCTCTAGCTCAAAGATGCTCCAGCCACGCCGCACCACGTAGTTAGGTGTCATCACAATGATGAGGCGTTTGCTCTGATCAACGCAGCGAGCCACGTCCTCGATATACGCTGAGAGAGAGAGAGAGACAGAGAGTCAGTGGCTTTCACATCTTCAAATCTGGCAAACATATCAACATCATTCTTGCTTTTATTCAACCTGTTCTGCTTTCAATACGACAGCATGCAGACAAAACCGAAGAAAATCCAAATATAATGTGATATATGCTGTTAAAGACACTCTTTGTAAAAAAATAACTGATTTAAAGGCAATTAAAAACAAAAAACAAAAAAAAAACTTAATACCACCATAGAACAGCACTGTATGTAGATCTCTCTGTCAAAGAACTTCACTAAGATGTGAAATAAAAACAGCACAATGACTCAATGAACACACTGAAAACACAGAGGGGGAACAGGACAGACATCAAACACATACCTCCTCTAAAGTTTTATATATCAATCTAATACAGCATAGCTGAGAAAAACAAACACATTACTCTGGTCTAAACCAGAGTAGGGCCTGACAAAAGGGCCTGCGAATGACTTTCATTCAACTGTGTCTTCAATCTGGTGAAAGTGAGGGCCTTTCCACATGGAGAGTGATACATAAAAGTGGCACTTTCACTCGAGCGCAAAAGAAATGTTCGCCTTATGCTAATAATTGCTGACCATCAATGCTTCTCGTTTATGTATTTCACATCTAAATTAAGATAAAGTTGACTTTTACACCAGAAACAAAATCTATCTTTAATGCTTACAAGAACAGGTTACATCCTAAAATACAATTCGAAGTACAATTAGCATCACCACTAAAACATGGTGACGGTGCTCTACAGATCACATGATTCAGTGGTGAATTTTTAGAAATGTTATTCTGTATAAACAACATGTGAGAATAAATCTGTTCTCAAATACCAAGGATAACAAGAACCAAGCAGCATCAACTCTCTTATTTCTTAAATACTCTTCTTCTGTGTTTATTTACACTGGCGCCACCATTCTGTACAACAGCAGCTGCTCCAGTCACATTATCCTAGCTCAAATCTTACTGGACGGCCCATGTTTTCACTTGGCGAAACTGAAAAGATTCATCAGACTAGACGAAAAAAAGAAACATTCACATTTTCTGTACATTGATGTTTGCGGTCTATGTGGAAGCAGTTGTTTTATTCCAGTGCTTCATCGCGTCTGTAAAATGTCTGGAGTATTTGGTTTATCAATTGCTTGTATTATTTTGTAAAGCGTCCTTGGGTTCTTGGAAGACACTATCAAAATAATTTTTTATTATTTTTCTTTTCTTTTCTTTCAAGTTTCTTAGTTTGTGCTTAAACTAACAGAAAACATTCGCCTTTCTGCAATGTTCTTATTAAATATGTGTTTGAAAATAATTAAATTTTGCGAGAAGAACTTTCAGAAAAAAATCTATAGAACTGGGTTAGGGTCAGGTAAAATATCAGATAAATTGAGAATTGATCTCATTTTTTTCACTGACCAAATAGTATTTAAGTTGCTTTAAAACAGTTCAAATCAGGCTACATTTATGCAGTTTTACTGATAAGGTTAACATTTTTAAGTGGGAACAGATTAAAATTGTCTTACTGTGTCACTGTATTTTTAAAAGAAAACATGTAAATCTTACTGTTTTCTTTAAGTTGTCCATATTGCACAATGCACTATTTTCCATAATGTTTCACGCAACATCAACACCTCAGTGTAAACAGCTGCAGTTGTACAGTATTATCATGGGCTGTTCCAGCAGTGTCAGACATAATATTGAAGTAAGTGCGCATCATTGTTCTTGCTAAAGAAATATTTTCTCATAAGGCACAAATATCTAAATTCATATAATCTTGGTTCAACTTCTGCATAATTACTTTATGTAATTTCAATGCTTATCTCCATGAGAGTTGAATATTTCATGTTAATGTATATCGGGACAAAAACAGAGCTTAACATCACTGTTTTTACATTCTTTTATATCACTCCAGGAAAAAAGTTTGTACGCATGGGTCATAGTTTGCGTGCAGGTGCGCACATTTTCCTCTCAAGTTTGTTTTTATAAATCCCACTTCTTGCACAGTAAGTGGTGTGCACATTTTAAGCCCTGTTTTGTGCGTATACAACGGTTATAAATAAGGCCCCAGATTTCAAGAATTAAAATGACTTTTTTTCTCAATATTGTCATTAACAATTAGTTATTTGACTCTTTACATTAACATTTTTATTATACAATAATATGGTCATATCACCCAGCCATACTATATCATTACAGTAATGCATTTGGTCAAAAAGGTCTTATTGTTAAATTAAGTCATCAAGTTTATCTTGTTTCAGTTATCTCTAGCCTTAATTCACCACAAATTATAACGGAAGAATATAACAACAACGTCCAAAGCCCACGTGTCCAAAACCTCTCTAACAGGAGAAACTCCCAAAGCCTCTCTTAGACTCATCCAATTCGATTGCTTCATTTTATTTTCTACATTCACAACATATGATGGTGTACGGCTCAACCTGAATCCTGGTTCAACTCAGCGCCTCGTCCCAATTTCCCCCAAAGGTGAAGTCTGCAAAAAGGTGCGAGTCAGATTTGTTGACACAAGTGGAAAAGGCCAAGGAAGAATACCTCTAAGGAGTCTTGTGTCATCCTGGAAATGATCATTGCTGAAACCTAGACATAAATATTTCAACATTGAAAGTCTGATCAGCTGATTCAGCAGAAAGTCAATCAGAGAAACAGCGAGGACTTCCACAAGAGAAACTGGCATAACTGTGTCTTTGCCTTCAGCTACATATTCAGTATTAGTATTCACCAGTTTATCCAGTTTAATATGGGACTTGTAGCTGCAGGGCTAAAAGAGCAGAGTAACAGAGTAACATACGCTTATACTTCCCTTCATTTTAGTCATTCACATCCGTGAACACTTGAGCTGCTCAGTGAAGAGCCAATAGCTCCTAAACACAAATGTGAATCGATGCTTTCTTAGCCCTGATTGTGAGCACCTCGTCCCATATTAACATCTAACAGTCCCCGGACAATGTAAAAGGAATAAAAGTGAAAGGGCATGACAGATGTACAAGTCGAATCAGACAAAAATATACAAGCCAACAAGAAGCAAATCATGTTCAGGAAGCATCACTCAAAGCACTATTAGAAATATTACTTTGAATTGAGAGAAAATTACAGACAAAACAAAAAGCTTATTAAATAAAAGGTACTTGAAATGAGAAATGATGCTGAAAATAAACATGAAGCATTCGATAGGATGAAGGTGCAGCAATACACAGACTCACACACACACACACACACACACAGACACATGTTTACACTAGTGCTGTCAAACGATTAATCGCATTAAAAATAAAAAGTTTTGTTCATATATTTGTTTACCTTGTATATTTATTATGAATATGTAAATACAAACACTTGTATTTAAATATTTAAGAAAAACATGTGATGCTTCTATTTTGAAATATGCAAATAATTGTAAAATATAAGCTGTTTGTGTGTGCTTTTATGTGTCAATAATAAATATTCACAGTGCACATCCATATATAATGTAAACAAATGCTTTGATTTTGGGATGCAATTAATCGTTATTAATCTTTTGACATTAGTTTATACACACACACACACACACACCTCAAAACCAAATGCAACTTACTTCCAGTTGGTATCAAGTCCCTCTCAGGAATGAAGAGTTTATACCCATAGTGCTTTTCCAGAACGTCTGGCAGAATCTCCAAAGCAAAATGTTCCTCTTCTCTGGTTTCCTGACTCCACTGGTCTGGATCCACTTTAGTGTACGACACGTATGCATCGTAGTCTTTATTTTCTTAAAACACACACAGAAAGGAGAATCCCAGTCAAACACCACACAAAAGCAATGTTCATAACCTGATAAAACTGCAGAAACTACACTATTCCCTTCACAGCAACTGCCTTCATGAACGATCCAGATCTCCAATCACATGAAAGGTTTGACCTTGCAGAGCAAGACAGGTGGATGGACCATGAGGTTGAGTGCGTTCAGTATTAGCTTCTGCAGAATCTGCTACACTGATGTCGACTGAGAAGATCTGTCTAGCTCTGTCTGTCAGGCCATTAAAAATTTGTTTATATCTGCCTTGTTTGTTTATAACAACACAACACTGTCTGATAATGAATTCAAGTCAAAAGCATTTTACTGTCCCTTTACCCCCCTGCCTTCCTCCTCCATCAGCTTCAGAAGCACCGGTTAAATGCAGAAGTAACGACTCTCAAAGAAAAGCCCCACTGGAGCAAAACTCACATCAGAAAATCAGGAGGATCCAAAACATTAGAACATCACCTAAATCTGATATAAGGAATTAGGAAAAAGGGCAACAGAAAAACTAAACTAAAGGTGCTGGCCATGGAGTAAAATGTAAAATATACAATCATTATTGGCAGCGTATCATAAGATAAGAGATAAGATAAGTCTTTATTAATCCCAAAGGAAATTGTTTCTCCAGTGGCTGCATATTTCCACAACTACAGATACAATGAGATAAGAAGAGAAACAGAATAAAAAATACAGTATAAGTCAACTAACATATATAAATAGAATAAAGATATATCTGTATATTGATAAAATAAAAAAAATAAACAAAAAAATAAAATACTGACTGTACTGAAAAGTGCAGAATTGTCTCTTGACTTACATGATTGTTGCTGCACACAGGATAATTACTGCACTTAATTATTATTGCACATAATATTTGAAATTGCATTTTGAACAGTGAAGTTATTGCACAAGACATATCATTACTTCCAAAGATCCATTTTAACCATGGCTCCCACAACAACAGATTCTACATCCAGACTTTTTACTTTTTGCCATGCTTTCATCATTATTACATTTTTGCCACACAGAAATGTAGACTGTAAGCTGTTTTAAACATGAAGGACACAAAACCAACCAACAATCAATCTTAGGGAGTATTTTCATGAATGTTAACATTCATGAAAATACAACAAAGCATTTTATTGCCTTGTGCCTCTTCATTGATTCCTGTTTTGTGAAGGAGAAACTGGTCAGAAAAATTGATGAACTTCTGTCTAAAATTCCTTACCTCCATCCACATCCTCACTGCCAAAGTGATTTCTGTAGAAGAGCATGAGTTCAATTCTGTAACACTTATACAGGGACACCAAAAATATCAACATCAGCAGAATGGCTCCCAAACCTCCAGCCAGCTCCACCGTATACATGAGTTCTGCTGAGATACAGAAAGAGAGACAGAGACAGTTAGGATACTCTCACACTGTCCGTCAATTATAAGGTCAGACTGAATGCATTAAACATGTCAAACAAACCAAAGTAAGCGAATTCTTCCTGTGATCCTGTGTTCACCAGTACAGAATCATCACTCTTGTCCACGGTGAACAAAGATACAGATAACCTAATAAAAAATTACTCCAGCTAAAATATTAGGTACTCCTTTTCAATTTTACTCAAGTAAAAGCACAAAAGTATTACATTTTTAAAGAGGTCATCAGATGCCCATTTTACACAAGTGGATATGATTCTTAAAATTTCCAAGTGGTATTGTAAAAAATGCTTCTTTGCCCTTTACCGTGTCATAGATTGATGGAGATGGCGGCGCGACGGTCGGTCGCAGCGGCTCGAAGCTCTCCTTTTCGGTGCTCTTTTTTGTTTGCAATACCAGCTATGCGAATGCTCACTACACACGTCAGGAAATCAACACCAGACACCAACATCTAAGGTTTCTCATCATGAACACAATATCCCTGACGAGATCAGCGGGTCTTCCGTGGCTATAGGAGGTGGCGCAGACGGAGGAGGGAGAGGAAGCAAAGACGAGGCTGCAGGTCTGGTGTTATGCTAAGGCTAAAGAAACAACCGCACAAGCCACCTCTGAAGAGTGTGTATCTCGCCAACGACAGATCCCTGGTAAACAAAACAGACCACTTAGAACTTCAACTTGCTGAAAATCGTTATGTGCGAGACTGCTGCTTATTGATTATAAAACAGAAACCTGATTACACCCGGATATACCCGACGCTAGCATGCAGCTAGCAGGCCGCACTCTGCTACGCTCGGACAGAACAAAGGACTCTGGTAAGAGCAGAGGAGGGGGGCTCTGTGTTTATGTACATAACAACTGGTGTAACAACGGGATAATTATCGATAAACACTGTTCCCCAGACCTTGAGTACATGTCTGTAAGATGCCGGCCTTTTTTTCTACCGAGAGAACTAACTGTTGTTATCGGCTGTGAACTTCCTGCCCGATAACAACGTAAACATTGCTCTCTCTCTCCTTCTAAACACTGTAAACGAACAGCAGCGGGCCAACTCTAAGGGTGTTCATATGATTGCAGGAGACTTTAATAAGGCCAAGGGTTAGGGCAAAGCAAGAAAACCACAGAGATCATTGTCGACTTCAGGAGGCACAGCACCGACTTAGCCCCACTCTACATCAATGGCGAGTGCGCGGAGAGGATTCAAACTTTCCGGTTTCTTGGTATTCTCATCTCGGACAACATCTCATGGACTGAGAACACCACAGCAATCATCAAGAAGGCCCCGCAGACACTTCACTTCCTGAGACTCCTCAGAAAGCACCACCTGGACCCCAGCCTGCTGCTGACGTTCTACCGTGCGTCCACTAAGAGTCTGCTGACACACTGCATCACAGCGTGGTATGGTAGCTGCACCATGGCAGACAGAGAGAGGCTTCAGAGGGTAGTCAAAGCAGCACAAAAGATAATCGGCTGCCCTCTCCCCTCCCTGCTGGACATTTACACCTCCCGTTGCCTCGGCAGCGCTGAGTACACTATTTAGGACAGCTCCCATCCTGCTTCCGATCTGTTCAACCTGTTGCCCTCTGGAAGATGCTACAGGTGCACCAGAACAAGAACAAATAGATTTAAGAACAGCTTTTTCCCAAAAGCCATTACCACCCTTAATTCGAACATGCACTGACCCCACACATGCACACAAACTGAACTTGAATCACACCGGACTTTATGCTATATACATTTCAATGTGCAAAATAAGTTTTCTTCCAAATGCGCAATACCCCGGCAGCCGATTGTAAAATTCCACCTTGAAGATATTGATCAACGCGCCTTTCCACTGCAATTTATAATTCTATAATTCTTACATGTTTGCACTGAATAGGAAGATGCTCTTAATCTCATCGTACATGTATGGTCTGGGGTGCCATGTCAGCTGCTGGTGTTGGTCCACTGTGTTTTATCAAGGGCAGGGTCAATGCAGCTTGCTATCAGGAGATTTTGGAGCACTTCATGCTTCGATCTGCTGAAAAGCTTTATGGAGATGAAGATTTGATTTTTCAGCTCGACCTGGCACCTGCTCACAGTGCCAAAACCA
>JAUMHQ010000009.1:2713539-2730538 GCA_032361165.1 Enteromius paludinosus | reverse complement strand
CATTACCATCACTCTGTTCTTCTGTTTGATAATGTTCAGTGCTTGGCTACAATCTGTATTGTTAAAAGCGCTATAGAAATAAAAGTGATTGATTGATTGACAAAAAGTAATATAAAACACTTCATAAACACAACATGAGTAACTCTCTCAAAAGTATCTCAGCTTCTCTTTGCTTCAATACAACATTATATTCAATATTGGTATACATGCACTCTGTAAAAACCACATGGGGAATATCAGAACTGAAGACTACATCAGTGACGGTGCTAAACTATGGTGGATCACACAGTTATGTTCTGATTAGAATAACTTGAGTTTACAGGCGTTCAGATTAAAGTGTTTGAGCAGCAGACATGTTGAGTTCAGCAGAGACAGATCACTAAACGAGCTGTAGTCTGGCTCTGACCGTGTGACTTCAGCTGTTTCATTACTTGCAAAATAACCGTCTATTAAAAAACTGGAAAATTCCATGGACTGCTATTAATCTGTTTGCCAATGCCTGGATAACACTCTTAGCTGTACTGACGTCTCCTACAGCGAGATCTGATTGTGATGTTCAGAGATTCACACAAGGTGTTCCTCAAGCAACAAACCCAGCGTCTGTACCGTATTACACTAACCCACACACTCCGATTAGATCTGAAACACAGCTTTCGTAAATGTTTTCTTCTTCCTGCCGATGTGCAACCTCTCCACAGAGAAAATCTCATTATCCTAATGAGCTTTTTCACCATGAAATATGCATTGATTATTTTGTTTCATGTAAAACTGCACAGACAGATTCAGTTTGCGTGAGCCTCTGTTCAACAGCCAGATGGAGACACGTTTGGATCTGGCACAAGGGAGCAACCGCAAAGAGCAACGCAGAAAGCAAAAATAAACCGGTTCCAGGGTTTTCGAGTGAGTACGGGTTCGGAGCATTTGTGGCACGCGCTAAGCTCACCAGCTGTGTTGAGATGAAAGCGTGAAGGCAGGTGAAGTGAACGACAGCTGCTCTCGTTTCTGTCTCCACAAGGCTGCATTTAAACCGTGGGAATTTTGATAAAAAGTAAACCGTCTGATTGTTCATCTAAAATCCAATTTCTGCTCTAGGGAGGCCGCCGGTGACGGCTGCGTATTTGGGATCATTATTCTGCGGCAGAGGTTCAAGAGAAAAAATAATGAATCGCTGGGCGAAATATTTGCATGGCAGTCTCCTCTCAGTCTCTGATTAGCTCTTGTTTCCTCAGAGATTAGGTCTGTCTTGTGTGTATTTGCTTAGCAGGCGCTTTATTAGATACACTTCTCTAATACTGCCATGGACCCGTGTGCCCCAAATCAACAAGCGGCTGGAACCACTCCAGAGACACATATTTGTCATCATGTACAGCTTCAGATGATGAGCTTCATGACGTTGCTTTGGCAGAGGAGAGCATGCGGTCAGTAAGAGCTCAAACACAGTCTGCAGCTTTTAACTTTAACACACTAATCCAAGAACTGTACACACAAAATGCAAAATGCCTCAGAATATTCCAAACACGTTGAACACACATTGGCCATAATATGACAGTTTTTCCGTGATTGCTAACACACTATAACTGGTTAATTTGGCGCAGTTTTCCAAACCATTCGTACAGTTCTTGAAACAAAGACACATTTCTTAAAGATTTTATTATATTCACCTGTTTCCACACACGTTCCAATTTTACTCTACACAAAGACAGCATCATTTTGCACAAGTTCAACTATGCTCTCATTCAGGAAACAAAAGCACACAATATAATTAATGCAAACATCCAAAAATGAACTCCGCACACATTTACCCGTGTGTTTTAGCAGCAGAATCTCAGGATGATACGAATAACAACATAAGTGATTATGTGTTCTGGAAAATGAATCCTGCTAGTGAGAGACAAAGGGAAAATTAAAACGAAGGGGGTGAGGTTAAAGGTCATTTGTTCCTGATGAAATACAAAGCACTATAGTTGAGCCTGTTCTTCTGCATGGACTGATCATGAGGGAAGGTGACCTACAGCTTTATTCTGTGTACAGTAAATACTGTAGCATGTGTTGTACTCCCTCAAACTCATTGCTGTTAAATTGATTTGCAGCCCAGCAGTCCTTACATGTGTTCTATCGGTGCAGAACTGAGAGACGACTGTCAGAAAACCAAGAAACTGCTAGAACAGATAAGGATATACTGTAATGCAATTTGGCTGAAGATACTGAATGAATTCATTTATTTATTTACAGAACCTGACAGTATATTCTGATGTGTGTTTACTGTATATTCAGTTGTTGGTACTTTGAACTTTTCTCTTTTAGTGCTTTTCATTCAGTGCTTTTCACCCTAACCCTATTATGTACAAAAACATTAGGCTATTAAGCAAAGATCATGGTTGATGAAGATATTTTGTTCATTTATTACTGTAAATATATATATATTTTAAAAAAAAACATATTTCATTAGTGATTTGCATTGCTAACGACAGTTTTCTCAATATTTCCCTCATTTTCAAAATTTTCAAATAGTTGTATCTTAAATATTGTCCTCTCCTAACAAACCAGACATCAGTGGAAAGTCACTGGCCAGCGTAACAACCATGTAAGTCATTCCCATCAACACAGTGAAACACTGACAAACTAAAACAATATGTGTTCTAACATCGGCTCCGATTCGATGGAGTCTGTGTCTATCCTGCACCACATGATTTTCTATGACATCTGCGACCCAAGTCGAAAAATCTGAGCAAAAGCTGTGTGGTGTATTCCAGCCTTTACACGGATCAGATCTGATCCTGCTTGAATGATCCTGCTTCCAGAGATGAAAGTAATAAAAGCTGATGGTCTAGTCATTTAGTACTGGATTACAGCTCTGTGGAGAAACATCACACACATGATCGATATATGCTCACCTCATAATTACCACAATAAGCCCTCCCTGTGGCCCCATACACACAAATAGTCTCATCCCGTTGACCTTTCCGCTAGTTTCTTCCGCGTGAAACCCTCGCTGCTGTGATCCTGCGTGCCGTTAGTCGACGATATACGGCTAATCACGGCAGGGCGAGAGCGCTCCGCTCTGGGGGGTCTCTTTAAGAAATGTCAGCACTGAGACGGGAAGGAAATTGCTCTCTGTATGACTGCTGAACATCACAGGCTCCCAGCCAGGCCCAGAACTGAGCGTTCTGAACATAATCCACTTCTAAACATACCGCAAGCCCCAGCTTTTGTTCCAGAGATGAGCGACGCTGTCAGGGTGAGAGGCTGACTTCTTCCTCCTGAATAGTCCCACTGGTTCTGTAAATTAGCAAAGGGCCACACTAAGAGGAAAGTTCTGGCAACCAGCGGAGAAGGTGCGATAAATGCAGCTGAATGACACGCCATTTCTTCTGTTGGTTTGTTTTTCTAGTTTGTTAGTCGGTCGCTTGAATCTAGTGCACTACAAAACAGGCTGATGGATTGCCATTCATTAGAAACTCACTCTTAAGCAAACATATAATTGTTCTTTAGGGTTTTTTTTCAGACGACACAAAACACCAGTCTAATGTTCCTCCTGCTCTCATAAAAACCTCAGGGTTAAGGTATCTTTATTAGTTCCTGAAGGTGAATGTGTTGTGCAGGCAGAAAATTCAGCAATCCATAAAAGCACCAACATACTATAAACAATATTACATTAATTCATTATCTAAATAGGGTTGTCAGTTGAAGTTAGAATCAAGTTTTTCATCGAATTAATTACACGATGTTTCAATTAATTAATCGAATTAAAATGATCACAAATTACATTTGGCTCTTAAAATAATGAGAAATTAATGAAGACATTATTCTTTACCCTTTGAGCAGCTTTAGGACTTTCTGATCACTGCCTGGTTCATGTTATACCAACTTACAGGCAAAAACTTCAAGACTGTAAAGAGATGGAACATCAACATTACAAGCCTGTTTCGACCTTACTGATTGAGTGTTTTGGTGATCTGGGCGAGCTCACAGAGACTGTAACATCATATATCAGTTTCTGTGAGGATTTATGCATCCCTACCAGGACTCATTTAACATTCAACAATGACAAGCCATGGTTCACAGCTAAACTCAGACATCTTCATGAGACCAAAGAGGACGCCTACAGCAATGGGGACAGAGTCTTGTACAATCAGGTCAGGAACACACTGAATAAGAGGAGCTACGCTAAAAAGTTGGAAGACCAGTTTATTTCCAGCAACACAGCTTCAGTGTGGAATGCTTTGAAAGCCATCACTAACTACAAGACACCATCCCCCAGCACTGAGGCCAATCAACAACTTGCTGAAGACCTGAATGAGTTTTACTGTAGATTTGAAACTGCCAGTCTAACACCCCACACCCGCCCAGAACATCTCTTCACACAGCCATTAAGACCTTCATCAAACCCCCTCTCCCCCATACCTGCCCTTCAGTTTAGTGAAGATGATGTGTGCCAGGTCTTCAGGAAGAATAAAAGAAGGAAGGCACTTGTTCTGAACATCTGGCCCCCATCTTCACACAGATCTTCAACAGATCTCTGGAGCTGTGCGAAGTACCTGCCTGCTTCCAATGCTCCACCATCATCCTCATCCCAAAGAAACCCAGGACTTAATGCCTACAGAAGTCTCTTGAGAGGTTAGTGTTGGATTACCTGAAGGACTTCACTGGACCCGCTGCAGTTTGCTTACCGTGCAAACAGGTCTGTGAATATGGGACTGCATTACATCCTACAACATCAGGAAAGACCAGGGACTCACGTGAGAATCCTGTTTGTGGACTTCAGCTCCGCTTTTTAACACCATCATCCCATCACTCCTGCAGACCAAATTGACCCAGCTCTGTCCCTAGCTCTGTCTGTCAGTGGATCACCAGCTTTCTGACACAAAAGGCAATAGCTATCAGACGAACTGGCTATCTGGTGCAGTCCAGAAAGAACCTGGAGCTCAACAGCCTCAAAACGGTGGAGATGATAGTGGACTTCAGGAGGAACCCCCCTGCTCTCTCCTCACTCACCATCATGGACAGCACTGTGGCATTCAGCTTCCTGGGGACTATCATCTCCCAGAACCTGAAATGGTACATTACTCCATTGCCAAAAAGGCCCAGCAGAGGCTGTACTTCCTACGCCAGCTGAGGAAATTCAACCTGCCACAAGAGCTGCTGAAACAGTTCTACTCAGCCGTAATTGAGTCTGTCCTGTGTACTTCTACAACTGTTTGGTTTGGCTCAGCTACAAAATCAGACATCAGAAGACTACAGAAGACAGTCCGATCTGCTGAAAGGATTATTGGTGAACCCCTACCCACCCTTCAAGGACTCTACACATCCAAAGTGAAGAAAAGGGCTCAGAAAATCGCTTGGGATGCCTCACATCCGAGCTATGACCTTTTTGAACTTTTGCCATCTGGTCAGTGCTACAGAGCAGCGAATAGCAGGACAGTCTGACACAAGAACAGTTTCTTTCCCCAGGCAATCTACCTCATGAACAGTTAATAGTTCTCCCACTGTTCAATAAAAATATGTGCAATAACTGATGTTTATTTTTTACATTATAGTACATCCTGCAACTTATTATTATTTCTAATCATTATTTTTATACTATTTCTATTTTATCCATAGCACACCTGTACATTTGCTACAATGTGTATTGTTAAAAGCTCTATATAAATAAAAGTGACTTGACTTGACTTGAATTGACATACAATTTATTGATTTAAATTTATTATTGTTTTTTTTTTTTTTTTTTCTGTTGTTGTCTCTGTGTAATGGAAGCTGTGACACTAAAACAAATTCCTTGTATGTGCAAACATACTTGGCAATAAATCTCTTTCTGATTCTAAATGTCTTCATGAGTCATTCAATCAATCAGTCAGTTCCTTCAAACGGCAGATTCTTTCAGGAATTCAGTAAACGGCTCACTTTATGAATGGACCTTTGAATCATTGGTTCACCTGATTTGTTTAAAACGTGGATTCAATCAGAAAAGAAACTCAGTTGTGTTGCTTGTAGACAAACAGCAGTTCTGCAGTGGCTTTGAAGGCAATATTTTTGAGATATATTGTGTTTAAAATATAACACAATATTAACTTCTTAATAACAGAACTATTATATAAAATCACATTTGCACTCTTTATATTTGGGGATGCTCTTGTGAATAACGATACATAATTTATCTAACCCTAAACCTGCATTTTTTACAGCAATATCTTCAATATTTAAATACATAACTGCGTTTTTGTCCTGCACCATATTTGTCTGGAGGCGGAGCCAATGCGCTAAAACTCATTAATTGAGCCCTAGTTGTAATATAACACATGAATATAAAAGAAAACCATGACATTCAGCTAAATGAAGGATTTCTGTGCCAACAAAATGTGACTTCAAAAGTGGAGGGGTAAAGTTTCGCTGGAACCCTGGGTTGGCCCATCGACCGTCTATTGAGCCAGCGGAGGAACTTCAAAGCCTCGACCCTTTGGATGTGCTCAGTAAACGAACCTCGCGACCTTCAAGAGCCGCACTTTCATCCGGCCAGAGGATGCAACCCCAGACAGACTGCCATCAAAAGCCCTTCAGACGCTTAATGAGAGCTTTTTAAACACCACTGTCAGCATCTGCTCATTATAAACCACACATTGATTAATTTATTTTAATTAAAAACCTCCTCTGAAAGTTATGAGCTGAATACGAACTCACAGCATACCTGCACGCCCTTATGGAAATCAACCATGGTTTTATTGTAGTAAAAGTGTTTTGATTTGCCTTATTGATTACTTTTTATAACCACAGTGTTGCTACAAATACCATGGTCAGTACCGCCGCTCCCTATACGCAGAGTACGCAGTCAGTGTAGGGCACCCGCCCTAACCACAAAAAAACTCGTTCTATATTATTAAAATGTATACATAAACAGAAAAATCTAAACATGAACATAAATATCATATATAGGCTAAATATAGGGTAATTATAAAAAAATGAATGCAGTGTAAGCGCATGTGACACGCGTCCCCACATCTGCGCCGGCGCACGCGCTCGCTCTCATCTATGTTTGCTGAATACAAATAATCATAATTGATGGACAACTAGGCTATATCAGGGAAAAGACATAAGCCATGTTTATAATCCTGTGAAACATGTTTGACTGACATTAGTAGACTAATGTGTTTTATTGTCTGTGATTTCACCATCAACAACGCATTTGACTTAACATTGCAGTTTTCATGACGTATTATATAAAAACAATGAGGCAATATATGGTGTATGGCTTAATTATGGTTTCATTGAATAACACTGTAAAAATACATAGTGTAACACAATGCCTGCAATGGGCACCAAAGGCCTAATAATTAATATTTAATTTTACTTTAATATTGACCAAAGCGTTCATTTAAATATCCACTTAATTTATTATAATACAACTTTTTGTAGTAGAAATTCTTCAGCCTATTTAATTTCTTCAACAGAATTTATTTTGTGTGATTTCTGAATGCTTAAGACCATAAAATCAATCACACTGTATTAAAAAAATCATATAGGTTCTGTCTAGGGCTACAATTGTAATTTATAAATAATACAATGTAATTAAAATTAATTGATTTACTTTTATATTTATAGAAAGTCCTATTTTGACCCCTTATAGGGTTATAGGTGTTTCTCTTTTTTTTCCCTCTTCTTTTTTGAGGGAGGGGGCACAACAATACTATTCTGCTTAGGGCAACCAACTGGCCAGCAGCGGCCCTGACCATGTTTGTACTATGGTTAGGGTAGCAAGAACATGCAAATTCATTTGTGGCTACCATGGATGAACTATAGCAACCATGTTTTTGGTTAAACCCATGGTTAATGTTTGTAGGGGTGCTCATCTCGCTTCGGGAGGCCGTATGATGCTGGAAGAACTCGGGGAAGGCCTGTCTCAGGTACATTTAGCTCTGTATCTCTCCCACAAAGCATGGGCTCCAGCTAATCTCCTCTGAGAAAAGGGTAAATAATGAATGCATGTCTCTCTAATTAAAGAGCTCAGTCGCTCGCGGTCACGCATGATTATGCCGGCGCACTCAAAGAATAGATCTGAGCGCCGGCCCTCCAGAAGTTGCCCGACAGGGCGAGCACGCATTGTTTGAGAGTGCTAGCTGTACGCTAAGGTGTGTGAGCGAAGCTGTCTGACATTTCTCTGCTGATTAACTTTAATACCCTCTGTCAACGGCCGCTCTGCCTTACAACAGCCAACACTATCAACACGGACGAGCCGCGATGATTACAACCTGAACGCCCGCTTAGTGAGTCCACTTGACATTCTTCCAGAGCGCAAACGTGACAGACAACTAAATAATGAATAACATCCAAGGGTTTTCATGTGGCTAGTTTGAAAAGGAACACAGACAAATGGATCAAGCCAATACGAAAATGAAAATTCTGCCGTTATTTACTCACTTTCAAGCTGTTCCAAAAGTGTATGAGTGTCTTTCTTCTGTTCAACACAAAAGATGACATTTTGAAGAAACCAAACAGATTCCGCTTCCCACTGACTTTCATAACATGTTTTTATCAATGTCTACCAGGCTGTTCGGTTACCAACATATATCTTTTTTTATTCTCAAAACAACTATTAAGAAATGGCCAACGATGGCAGAATTTTCATCACACAATTTTTCCGACACACAATCTTTACTCATCACAGTTTCTGAAAGCTGACTCTCAAACAGCAGAAACACACAGAATCTGCAAAACCAGACACTCATTCACATCCTCTGACTCAGTTTTCAATTTCATAAAATGCTTTTAGCAAAAAACAACATACATTTCTTTTTGTAACACACACTAAGAGGAAGTACCTTGATTTCCTTTTTTTCAAACACAACCATTTATAATGTGTAGTTCATCAGTACTTCACACTAACTCTTCTCATGAGCAAACACTCATTACCGTACTGAACACCAAGCAGTCATGGATTTAGAATATGTCTATTAATGGAACACAGGTCAAGTTATTTATTTTTCTCAGTCGCTTCTTGATGCATTTCTCAGACCAAAAATGACATTTTCAAAACCTCAACTCACTTGTGCACATCATAAAAGAACTGTTCTTTTGAACAAATTGCAATTGATTGTGTACATGTGTCTGCTGTTTCCTATATTATCAGCTGAAAATCTCATGTTGCTCAACACACAGTGTTGGGGCTAGTTACTCAAAAAAGTAATATATTACATATTATTACTCTCAAAAATAGTAGTGCCCTAGATTACTTTATTACTCCCTGGAGAAAGTAACTAGTTACATTACTAGTTATATTACTAGTAAAAAAATTTTTCATTACTCTATAATTGCCTGAGATGCATCAGATGGAGGGAGAACATACAAAGGAGGAGTGTTCTTTAGGGTCTTTATTATGCCAACAACAGACTGACACTGTCTAGCACAAATAACTACAAACAAAAAAAGAAAGTTTGTTTTCAATCTTGCGTTCATGTTTACCATTGATTTTTTTAATCTCTCTGCCAATTACTTTCAATCTTGTACAGAAATGTACACAGGAGCTCATGAAAGAAGATCTTTAGGTTTTGTGTGTATATGATATATATCCAAAAAGATATATGCAATCTTCTTTCTTCTGTTGTTGTTTTTTTTTCTCGAAAGAACATTTGGAACTGAACAACATAGAAGGCCTTTTATTGTATGGACATAAAAAAACTCTCCAAATATCTCAAACTAATTTGGGCAGGTAAATGATGTTTTAACTGTCACATTATGAGATGCAAACATTGATGATGAATTCTGCAGAATAAACACAGAGCTGATTGCAAGCAGCTTAAATTATATCTTACACCGAGTGGCTTCCTAACATGGCAGCAGAGGGTTTAATGAGGAGCTAGCGCTGGTGCTCTATCATTAGAGACGCTGGTGTCTGCTCACAGTAATGGAAACACCGCTCCACCTGCTCACTGCAATCTCATGTCAGCTCAACCCAACGAACGGTGATCAGCTGAGGACTGACCTGTCAATCACATCACAGCTTATCTTTGCTCTGTGTCAAAACTGTCTGTTTGCTAACGAGCCAGGCACTTCTTTAAAAGAAAATCCAAGGCGATCCCCTGTGAAGCCACTTCCTGTGTACGGTAAGGCAACATAATTAGCTTACAGCCATGATTTAGCCCTTTTAAATGAGCTCTCTCCTTTTCCTTAATTATTCCACCTGCTTTGACACGGTGGTTAACGTCCCGTCTCTCCTCCGAGGGTTTGTCTCTGGAGCTCCCGGGCATCTGTCGTTAAAGCGGCTGGAGTCGTCAGCGTGTTGGCTTAATGAACATGTTAATTCACCCGTTAGCCCACCTACTGTAGGCTCTCGGCACGTCAGTAATCCGGCAAACACTGAGACCTTCAGAGTGAAAAGCTCTCTATTGATTCCTGGACGTCTCTGTATACTGCCTTCTCAGCAGCCCCAGGTACATAAAGTACTTAGAGTGCTCTTTTTTCACACACACTAATTTTATTTTCTTAACGCACTAAAAATGACTCTTCATACTTCTTCAGAGAAACGTAAGATTAAGTAAGTAAACTCAACTGTGAACACACTACCTCTGTACTAAAAATGTTAGTCAAGACTTCATACCCTACGATTCTCTAGGGTATAAGTAAAATGTCTGTAACATACTTAAAATATCTATGTAGAGTAAAACTACAGCTTTGTTTTTTACCAAAAACAGCTCTGTGTCTGCGCATGTTCCTTTAAATGAGCTTTGCTGACCCCGCCCCTCTCAGGGTGAAGAGCATCATACTGTTCACTTTGACTGCTGAACTTGCTAACTAGCACATTATTAGCAAAAGCAATTTGCAAAGATTCATAAAAGAACCTTATGTACGTGAAGCTGGATCATGAACGATCAGTGTTATGCAAGTTACTTCCAAACTGTAATATATTATATATTACTTGTTACTGTTTTACAGTATTACAGATTCAAAATTGTAATGCGTTACATGACTCTGTATTACTTTTGAGTTACTTTCACCAAAATAACTACAGAGAGCGCACCGTCAGCGCAGCTGCAGTCAAATACACGCAATAGACTAAAGCTTGACACAGCTTCAGCAAAACTAGCCTAATTACCAGGAATATGTCCGAGAAAAATAGTAGGAAAATATTTCAGTTATTTAGTGTTTTCTGAGTCCGTGTCGCAAAGATAAATTTCCTGACTAGCCATCTCCTCTGATGCACCTTAAGTCATCTTTATGGATTACAATTGTAAGAGGTTTGTTTTCGCTTTTTTTTTTTAAAATTTCGTTAAGTGGTCATTTAAAGCTTTTTTAATTCATGTCTTTTTTCGCTTTTTTTTTTTTGTGTAGACAATCAAAGTACAAGTAAATAAAAGTAGACCTTAACAGATCTGAATGAGGTATTCCTAGTCTTACCTTTAGCCTATCAGAAAAAATGATGCCGTCTGCTTTTTGTTTCCACTGGAAAAAACGCAAGTGGTTGCACTGGTTCCTCCGTGTGCTGCAAGAGCCTGCTTTAGATTCTCCTCACAGAGTGAATATACCATCATACCATCGCACATGTGTTATTACAGCGCAGGTTTAGACAGTGTTATATTCTTGAAATGTTTTTTTTATTTTAGGCAAGTTGTGATGATTTGACAAAGTTAAATTGATAAAAAAATAAAAAAACATTTAAAAAATCGAACATTACTTAAAAAATACTGGGTTACCCCAGCGAGAGCGAGATCAATTAAATAAATCGCTCTACACCTACTGTATATATTAGAAGCTGTTCCTTAGTATTCATTTACATACTTGGACGCCACACATGGATAATAACTGACCACAAACAGAAAATAGAGCAGACTTGCGGAATTTTTTATACGTTAATGTGGTGTCTTGCTGTTTTTTCAAAAATTTCGGCTAATTTATTACTGTAATATATTACTTTTGTAACGCCTTACTCCCAAAACAGTGAACGAAGCACAAACAAACACATTTAGGCCGATTGGAGGATGTGTTCCCTTCAGAAACAAAACACAATCCTCTGTGTCTTCAGCGGCTCAGATGTCAGGTGTTAATGACGACTGCTATGTTTATTACTACATTCAACAACACAACACTTCAATCTGGTGGTGAAACAATGACAGCTCACTCAGGGCGGAGCTAAAGTAAAACACCAGTGTCAATCAACAATCATGGGAGGAGCCTGGGTCTGTGTGACATCGCACCCTGAATCTGAGATCGGCTTGATTTGGAAAAGAGAAAATGATGTAACGAGATTTAAACCAAGCACTGGGTTCATTACAGGGGTATCATATACACACATTTCAGTTCCAAATACTTAAAAGTCCATCTCACGACCCCTTTTTAATCCTGGGGCGACCTGGTGTCCATGTAGACGTTTAGCTCTGGCCCCTTTTTTCTCCATGCCATGATAATCCTCATGCGCGTCCGTGCAATTATAACAGACGAACATCGCCACAGCGAGCTGACAAGCTCATGTCAAACTATCAACTCCATGACAGAACAAGCGGTGCACGAAATCTGAATTCAGACGTGGAGGAATTTTCCAAACTTATAATTAAGCAGATGTGCAAATTGGTGTGCGAATGGTAATTAATCATGATTACTTTAATTATGCATTGTTTTCTCCGTAATGAGGGCGATGCTGCAGCACACAATGTGCTTTCTCACGGCCGGCGACGGCTCAGTCACGCCAATCCAGCGGCACCGCGGTGGATATTAAAAACGTCAATCTTACTCATGCAAATAACTTTGCCTCATTTTCAGCTGGTGAACTTACAGAAATTATTTTTCTTTGAAGTGAATTTTTCTTCTCTTGTGAAGAAAATGACATGATATAATCTTTAATTATGAGATAGAGTAAATGTCGCTCTCGCACAGGAATGCAGTGCCACGGCGTGAAGAAGAGATGCCACTCGTGTCGAGAGTTTATAGTGGAAATCAAAAAGAGCCACTTGATTGTTTTAACTGAATGAATATGCATGAATGTCACTGTCTGCATTTCAACAAAACACACAAAGACAGGCAGATAACAGACGGCTTCAACGACATAAATCTAGCAGAAAGATGTTTGCAGGAGATTATAAACGTTTGGAGTGCTCAGAGCGAAACTCTCTCTCTAGTTTTCAACTTAGAATCTCAGCTGGCCAATCAGGCGCGAGCGTCACACATCAGCCATCTGTTCTCTTCAGCAGAACATTAAAGTCAACACTGACATGCTCACTTCTGCCCTTGACGGACTGCACTGATTCTCAGATCACAAACGCAGCAGTGACGGGGATCTGAACAAACACCTGGCGCATCAGAAGACTGTGCTCGCTCTCATTAAACCCAGAGAGACAGCAGGAAAGATGACTGCTTATTTAGTTCCCCAACGATTGAATCAATTGTATTAATGGTGGTTAAATGTTATCACATATGAATGAGAACACGCAGACAGACTGCTGGAGTGACAGACAGATAGAGGGTACATGACTGGACTGATGGAGACACACACACACACACACACACACACACACACTCACACTAAATGTGCTAAACATACTAAAAACTGCTGAGATGATCCAGAGATGAAGATGAGGCGGAATGACATGCTGTCTCTGGCACCTAAAGCAGTTAACCATTTGCTAATTATGTAGCTGAAACAAGCTAAAGAAAAGCGAGAGGATTCAGCTGAATCTCAAGAAGCACTAGCAGAAGGAGAAAAGCAGCATGTTGTCACCGTCTATTTCGGCATATTTTCCTTCAACAATAATCACCAAACATCCAGAACATTTGATTCTGGAGGAAAACAACTTTTCAGTATGGTAGTGATGTCCCAACCAATGCATGTCAATGAACACAAGTATAAAACACAAAATGTAAACTTCCCAGGTCATAGCAACATTGCAGCCTTGTATATCAGAGACTAGCACAAACCAACCATCCACAAACATGACAGCACGGGCAGACAAATACCAAATTCACCTATTCTGATAGACATACACTGCAAAAGAAAATGAAAAAATAATACAAACATTTTCTTGTTTTCTGGTATGAATATTCTTGAATCAGGATGTATTTACTTGACAAGTAAAATTACTTAAGATATTATGTCTTGAAATAACGAAATTATTATCCAAATTCAACATTTTAAAATAATCTAATTTAGAGGCTGAACATTCTGCCCCGGAACGCACATTTCAGAGAAGCATTATTGGCTATAGAACTTTTTTTTCAGAGAAACAGCTATGTAAACGTAACAGGATTCCTTGACAGCAATACATTTTCTGACAACTGGAAGTGGGCAGGATCATAGAGATTAAAGGTGAAGTATGTAATATTGCCACCTAGCATCAGCAGCTGTCCCAAAGATTCACGGGGGTCCTATAAAAGCCAGAAGGCAGGGGTGATACGAGGAGCAGTGCTTACATGCGATCGGACGGGTCATCGGGTACAAGAGGCTTTATGAGAGCTGGAGAACTAGAGGGAAAATGACAGTGTCACGGCTCCGGCAGCTGTCATGTGGCAGAGGGGACAAGAAGGTGCAAATTACAGCCTGCTGGGGTTGAAGACACCACAAAGAAATGATTAAGTCTGATGTAACCCGCCGCTCACATTAAGAGACAGACACAGGCCTGTGGATCTTCCTGGGCTCATGTAATGGGCCGTGATCAGAACCTCCATGTGACCAGGCGGGAAAACGTGTCTGTGACATGACAAGCCTGAATTATTCATGCAGTCGCTCACAGTCCTTACAAATGTGAAGGACATTCCTGACCAGCATGCTTTGAAAATCTGAGTGAGGCTTTACAGGTTGAAACATTTCCGTTTTACAAATGTGACTTGTCCTAAGAAGGCCTCTGTCTCTCTATCAAACACACACCCACACAAGTCAAATGAGACTTATTTATTCTGAAAGGACGACCGAGGGCTGTTCCAGTTGCTTTTGAAACAATGTGCTATTAAAACTAGAGGGGAAAGTGTTCAATTATAACAGGATGATGTGTTTACTGACAGCACGAGACTCCAGCTATGCCTGAGAGCCAATTACTCCGTCTCGAAAAACAGAGCTAAATTCTGGGTCATCTGAAGCATAGAAAAAGCACTAGCCGCCTTCTCTCATGTTAGATTCTTTATTCAACAATGCACCAATTGAATAAACCAACACCTTGCAAACATAAATACGCCTGACATGTCTTGCATCCACAGACTGTCATTATCATTCATTCTCTTTGTCTTATTTTGATTTTAGGTTATAGCCTGTTATAACCTCTAGAGGGAGCACAGCCGTCAGAACAATTACAGCCAATGATGCTCTGAAAAAAACTAAACCTCAAGGTCACTAATTCATTCTTCCTTCCTCTATTCTTTCTCATTCGTTCTGTCTCTATTATAAAGGAAAAATAGCACATTTCAAGATGGAAATCCTGAGTGATTCCCAACAGGAGCGTAGAAAAAGTAGGAAAAAAGTGGGTGTGAGAGCAAAGTGTTTGTGGCTTTCATTAACAGCAGTTTAACACTCCGAACGCTGAGACACAAATTGAGTGATAATTTGCCAGAGAGACGCATGAATTGATGAAGTGTGATCATCATTACAGATCCCAGATGTATGAATTCATGAGACAGCTGACATTTACACATACTCCATTAGCACTTATCATTCAGAGAGAATGTAATGAAAACAATTAATGTTTTCTATACAGGAATAGGAACGCTCTTACTGAACTCAATCACTGTTCTTGAACACTTATGATCTAATGCTGACTGCAATCTAGATCTTCTGACCCCACCCACTCATCTGGCCACTCCACCAACTCCAAGCCCACTCCTCTGACCACACCTCTAACTCAGCCTCTGACCCACCCCTCTAAACACTTCTTTAACTCCACCCATATCTCTGGCTCAAACCTCTAACCCTCACCCTAGTCCCACCCCTCCTCCGAACATACTTCTAACTCCACACACTCATCTGGCCACTCCTCCAGCTCCATGCCCACTCATTTGATCTCACCTCTATCTCCACCTTAGCTCCACACACTTCCCTGACCACACCCATCTTAAACTCCACCTCTAGCACCACCCCCAACTCTGAAAGCTCCTTTTGTAGCAAACTGAACGATAAGTGATGAAAGCCTCTATACTCACGATCACACACTCAGACTGCGATTCATAGAGAAAATGGCACATATTAACAGCCATTAGGAGCTGAATGAAAGGAAATGGTGCATTCATGTGTCCTGTAGCTCTGTAATGCAGGTCAGAGAGCACTACAGCTGCTAGCGACGATATTCATTTTACACAGCAAAGAAAACCCACCAAATGGCCTTTTATTCACTGACTCACGTTTAAGACGTGTGCAGAGTGTTTTCTGTGAGACGAGGATTAAAAGAGAGAGAGATTATCAGAGAGTCACAATCTACATGAGCTCTTAGAATTTACTCTTTGTTTGCTTTTTTGAGAGTTAGATAAAAAATGTTGAGATATTCAACAAAAATGTTGAATATCTGAAAAAAAATTGTTCTAAACAGAATTTTCACAAAAAGAAATCATAAAAATGTATTGCAGCACAGACCTAAAGGAAAATTGGAGGAAAAAAAAAACAAAACTGGACAGATAAATCTCAACAGTTCAGGGAGGCAGAGACAGTGAGTACAAATAACTGCAGTGGACAATATTTACGTTCAAATACAAGGATATACAATTAAAAATGGACCTTTTTAAACTGAAAATGCTAAAAAAGCTAAAGCCATGGCTACCCCACACTCTGACATTCCTCAATGTACTCATTCAAATGGGCCTAAGGATACTAACCAATCAGAGGAGAAGATGCAGTCAACCCACTGCCATATGCAACTGAGCTCCCCACTCTGTGCCCATACAGTACCCCTCTGACATCACAACTGACTCTGCAAGGAAGAGCTATAAGCAGAAACTTCTTAAAGACAACCCAGAAACTCTTTTTGCTGATTCATTTAAAGGTGCCATAGAATGCATTGAGAGAATATTTTAAATTGTTCTCTGATATGTACATAGAAGGTATGTA
>JAUMHQ010000009.1:2688450-2710627 GCA_032361165.1 Enteromius paludinosus | reverse complement strand
CTTGATTTCTATAAGAAGTAGGAAACGATGGTGTTTGAGACTCACAGTATGTTATGTCCATGTACTGAACTGTTATTCAACCATGCCAAGGTCAATTCAGTTTTACATTTTTTGGCACCTTGAAAACTGGACAATTCTGCAATCTCATTTCCTTCTCTGCTCATTCCAACATTTGGCATAAAGCCATAATCAATCATTACCCCTCTGTAAAGAAATGTCACCCCGACAACACAATGATAACTGTGAACATATATAAAAATGGCACAGAGAAATCTGAAAACAGTTCAGACTGACTACAGTGCAATAATGAAACATGAGAAAGCCTTATTATCTGAAAGTCTATCATCTGAGCAGAAAACACAGAGCTGTAATCCAGCTACAGGATACAGAGCAGCTCAGAGAGTTACAGGAAGCACAGTGAGATCCAGGCCCTGAAAGAGCAGGTGAGAGAGCTGCTCCTGACCAGACAAGAACCAGAGCAAATCCACAGAGCTAAAACACTGGCCTTCACCCCAGAGACACTCACCGCCACAGTCAGCCAACCCCCAGAGAGACCCGACCCAGACCGCTGTCAGTCACCACAGCACCCCATGTCAAGTGCCACAGAACACCACCCATTTGTCCTGCACCATCCAGCACGAAACAACCAGAAATAGGCCTGCTTGTGAAATTCAATATATAAAGAAACTCTTCCCCCGACACAGAGCTGATAAACACTGGTGTCCCAACATTGATAAAGCCCTGGAGCTGGATAAAAACCTAGTACATATACTGGCAAAAAGACTTAACCTAACAAACCAAACAAGCCTCAGGTGGAGCAGAGCTAGCCCTAACCCAGCCAAACACTCCTCAAGAAACAACACCCCACCCAGCACACCATCTAGAGCCCCAGCCAGAGCTTCAGAGAGGAGCCACACAGACAGAGAGTGCTCTACAAACACCCCACGTCTGCTTCATCACTGACCCCACCAGAGCCAGAGAGACAGAGCAACTCCCAGGCCGTCAGTGGAGGAATGAACCCAGCCAGCATTTTTTGTATCTTTCTCTTTTCCCAAAATTGCAAGCAAACTCTATAGATTATCTTGAAATCACTTAGCATCTCCTTATGGAACATTCAAGGTCTAAAGTCCTTGTCTTGAACAGTAAAAATACAAACTTAATGAGAGAAATTCATGACTTAGATGTCATAATTTTACAAGAAATCTGGTTCAGAGGAGATGAGTCCACTGGTTGTCCCCCAGAATACAAAGAAATTTATATTGTCTTCAGTCAAACTCAAATCCACCACACAGGGAAGAGATTCAGGAGGCATGAAAATCTGGACTAAATCTGAACTGTCCATAGAATTAGTCAAAACAGAACAGTACCACATGTGGTTGAAAGTTAAAAAAGGCATCATTCACAGTAAAACACCTGAAACCTTTCTCAGACCACAGCCCAATCACCCTCTATATAAAGCAATCTGAAAGTACTGTAGGATTACAAATTTAGAAATGTGTAAACACAAGTTTCCCATATAGCAGTATAAATTGAAAGTCATGTATTTTGTCATTTACATTCTGAGAACAGGAAGATTGTAGCCTTTTATTAGTTTCCTAAACATGTGGCAAGCTTTCCCGAGCTAAGTGTGAATGCCAATCCTTTTAAGCTTCAGCCTTGCCTTTTGCTTTAAGGTTCCTATAGCACGTGTGCATTTAAATAACACTTACACTAACTAAGATCTAGGCTGGGAAAAGTCCTGTCTAAACAAAAGTTCCTGTTATGTATCTGCCATTTGTTCACACCTCTATGTACTCCTCCCACTTCAAACCAATATATATATTTTGCTAGGCTATTTTCACATTTAGATTTTACTTTGATGACTGCAGCGCGCGGACAGAGTTCTCACAATAAAGAGAATTTTGCTTCCAAATCCAAAGTCTGTCTCCTGGTCTTTCGTGAAAAAGAATACAACAGTACCAATTACAGTAGGACACAATCTCAGATGCACAACATTATTTAATTCAAATGGACAGAAAACAGTACCACTAATTAAATTAATGCTATTGAATCTTCAGAAACTCAGTGCCTTTTACATTTTCTCCAAACACATGTATACCCCAAAAATCAACTTGGCATCAATCAAGCAGTGAAAGATATTAATGACATATTCTATAAGACAGCACAAAGAAGTGCCATGACAATTCTAAAACCACAGAAGAAGAAATTATACACTGACATATGGTTTGATTCAGACTGTACGATTCTGAGAAAAAACTACAGTCAACAAGGAAACCAAGACCACCGTCTTCTGTACTGTGAGACACTAAGGCAATACAAAGCCACACTCCATCTGAAAAAAACCCAATATCTGCAGGACATTATCTGAACAATAAATTCAAACAAATTCTGGGATAAATGAAAAGTACTATACAAATCAAATCAAGGAGATCTGACTATCCAAGAAAGGGAGATGTGGAAAAATCTTTTTCAAGAATTATATAGGTCAACTGAAGTTCAAAATTCTTACTAAAAGGAAAACTAGACATCTTGGAAAAGTCAATTAAAACAAACCTAAATCCTTTAGATTTCCCCACAACAATGAAAGAATTGGAACCCAAGAAAGCCTGCGGTGTCTACGGCATCCTGATCGAGATGCTGAAACACACCCAGCAAAGCTTCAAACTGGCCATCCTCAAACTCTTCAATGATTTTCTGTGTATAGGGTTCTTCCCTGAGACCTGGAACCAGGGCCTCATCAGCCCCATTTACAAGAGCAGAGACCAACTAGACCCCAACAACTACCGAGGCATCTGTGTGAACAGTAACCTGAGGAAGGTTTTCTGTAGCATTTTAAACAAACGACTGCTAGACTTTCTTTTGAAACACAATGCCTTGAGTAAATGTCAAATCGGATTACTGGAGTGAGACAGGGATGCAGTTTAAGCCCCATCCTCTTCAACATTTATATAAAAAAAACAGCTGGCCAATGTTTTAAAACATGCTCCCGCTCAAGGTCTCACTCTATATGACACAGAAATTAAGTGGCTTCTTTACGCAGGCGACCTGGTTCTCCTGTCGCATACTAGACCTTCAGGACAGCCTGAATCTGCTGGAGCATTCCTGTCAGACCTGGTCCCTGACAGCCAACTTCCAAAAAACTGAGGTCATGACCCTCCAGAAACACTCCAGACCTCAATTCACACATCCACACCATCACACAGAACCATCGAAACCACAAAAACATACACTTACCTCGGTAACTTTACTTTGGCTGTGAATGAACTCAAAGAGAAAGCTCAAAGGGCTTTCTGTGCCATAAAAAGATTCATTCAAATTGACATCCCAGTCCAAATTTGGCTCAAACCTTTTAAATCAATAATTGAACCAATTGCATTATACAGTAGTGAGGTGTGGGGTCCACCTATAAAATGTAACTTTGTAAGTTGGGAAAAACATCCAATTGAAATTCTACATCTAGATTTCTGCAAACGAACACTCAAAGTCCAAAGAAAAACACCAAATAATGGATGCAGGCCAATACCCTCTCCTTCTAAACATGAAACTGAAACACCAAGAGCTGCAGCTCACGAAGAGTGACTGAGCTCTCATCGACAGAGATCCTCCAGACTGAGAACTCACACACACTCTCAAACATTTGGCCCACACAAATCATCAACACTGAGAAACACAAGTACATCACTCATTGGACAGACACCGTCAGAAACCAGCACAAATTAGAATGTTATTCGGCACTAAACCGAGAGTACACCATGGCTAACTACCTGAGCGCCGTGACTGATGTGAAGCTCAGGAAAACCCTGACGGTGTGCAGACTCAGCGAGCACAGTCTGTGTGTAGAGATGGGCCGGCACAGACAGACATGGCTCTCTCGTGAAAAAACATGGTCACCCACAGGTTCATCAAAAGGAGAAAGTGAGAGACGCATAACGTGCTCAGCATTTCACAGATGAGCTGCTGTGGAGTATGAAGCGTCTTCATGTCTTCTGGACTGTACTGAGATCAGCAGTCTGCTCATAACTCCAGTCTTAGCCTCACAGTACTTACTCCAACATACCAAACAGATTTAGCTTTCACATGTTGATAAGTAGAAATACAATAATATCGGATAATATTTTAATAATGCATTCATCGTAATGCATTCTGGGACTCGAGAGCAGGGTGTGCTTTAAGGCAGAGGTTCTCTGTAACAATTAAAGAAAGGCTACATAAATAAATAACTATTTTGATCAATATATTAAAAAATAGTTATCATTAATGTGATTTTGTCAGGTTTATTTTAGCCCTCAATCATTTTTTATTTTTTATGCCAAAGTCATTTCATATATAGGGCTTTAGAATGGAGAAGCCCTTACATAACCAGAGCGCCAATAACGTGTGTTAGTCTCAGGATGGATGTCTCTGAGCTGAATATGAGTCTCAGAATCCAGATCTCCTCTCACTCGTGCTCCATCAAGATGGAGGATCCTGTGTAATTAATGAAGAACACTTTAAAAACAGCCCTTCATTTGACCAGGCCTCACTAATGACTGCTAAATATAACCACATTAGACATTCTCCTCCGCGCCGGCCGCAGCCTCGCCGCTCATTTATTTAAAACGACTCTGAGCTCAGAGGAAAAGTGCCTCCTCATCACCAACCCCGACACGCATCGGGATCTTTTGGTTTCCCTTCACAATCAGCCTGCGTCTCCTGCCGTCACGCCACCGTCCAAACGAACAAGAAGTCATACAGTTCTGTTAAATATCAGAAATGTCCAGATGGCTTTAGTCTCACTGAAATCTGTCAGATTTTTGAAGTCCACTTCCAGAATGAACATTTCCTGATTGTTTACTTACCCCCATGTTGTCCAAGATGTTCATGTCTTTCTTTCTTCAGTTTTTTGAGGAAAATAATGAATGCTATATTCAATCCCAGACAAATAAGGGTCTTATCTAGCGAAACGGTCAAAAGAAGTAAAACAATAACATTGGATGATTTTAAAGTTGGAGGAGAAACTGAGATGGAGGTTTTAACTGGCCGTGAGTGACCTTTCCAATAGGGTTAATAACTGATTGTTTCACATGAATAGACCCTTATTTCTCGACTGGGACCATGTAGATTTATTTGAAGCTGTATTGTTGAACGTTCAAATCACAAGCCACCACTGAAGTCCACTATATAGAGAAAAATCCAGGAATGTTTCCTCCAAAACATCATTTCTATGTGACTGAAAATCTTGGACGACACAGGGGTGAGTGAATCATCAGGCAATGTTTATTCTGGAAGTGGACTGTGACTGGCAGCGGAAGCATCACAGACGTGTGTTTATTAGACAGCTCCTCACGTCACGTGCTGATGCTCAGCTAAACAACGCTGTGAGACGACAGTTCCTTTATATATGAAGAGGGTCAGCTGCCGTTTAACCCTGTGAATTAACCCTGGCCGTCACTGGACGAGTCTTTATGAAAATGAGCCACATGACAGATCGCTGGCATTGATCAGGCTGAATACTCCACATGCTCTCTCTCTTGGCTGTATTTTTCTTCTCTCCGCATCAAGCCTTTGTCTCACTCTTTTTGTTCTCTTCATTTCCCTCCCTCTCTCTCATATGTAGTATGGCAGTACAGAAACCATAAGGTGGGAATATCTCTCATTATTTTCCACTCTGTTGCCACGACAACAGCAGTTTGAGTGACAGATCTGAAGTTGGGTTGACAGGTGACGAGGGGCGCCACAAACAACACAACACACACTAATATCACACACACGCGCGCAGACTGCCTCATCTGAGCTCATATGAAAAAGCACAAGAGGAAAAAAAAACATAATCAAATGTTGACATTAAATATTGATTTTCATGTGGGATGAGCTTTACTGTTCCTGGAGAGAGAGATCTGCACAAACACACTCAGTGCTTCAGGAAGACAGATCCACACACTCAGAGAGAGGACAGCAGTGCCTGAAACAGAGACCCTCATTATATTCAATTAAGTGAATAATTATTCACCCTTCATATGATAATCAGAGGACAGGACTGTGATGTTCACCTGCTCTCCACGCGACACTGTTATATAACGAGGAGGATCCTCTCTGAGCCGCTGGAGGCACATCCATATTTCTCTGGCAAAACTCCAATATTACCCACTCAATTCCTAATGCATTATAAAATAATACCAAAACCGTATTACCACCGCCACTAAAACAAATGCTGCAGCATTCTAAGTACGTGCTGGAAGCCTGATGCAATGCAGATTAAGATATTTTCTCACAATATTATCCAAATCTTGATAGTTTTTGCTTAAAACAATCTGCCAGCGGGGTAAGAAGAAATATTTTAATGCAAAGGCTAAACAAGAATATATTTCTTACCTCATTGGCAGATTTCTTTTTTTTATTTGCTTGTTTTAAACAAAAGCTAACAATTTTTCATTTAAGAGAACAAGACATACGTTTACTTGTCAAATAATTCAAGAATTGTTAAATATTTATACTAGAAAAAAAATAAATACATTCTCTGAACCCTAATTATAACCGCTTGTAAATCTATACTCATTTATTTTACAGGACTAGATCATTATAAATGAGCAGAGCGACAGAGACAAGCGGTTACACTGAAGGTCAAGCTTCTCAAATCAGACGATGAGGAATACGAGTACTCCAGATGATGAAGAAATAAAGACTGAACATACCACTGAACATGAGCACACGTATATGTCCGGTCTGCAAACGCATTTATTCAAGATTCAGTCTTCCCCAGCTTTGAGAACAGAATTAGGCTAGCACAGAGCATTAAAAATCATTGTGTTCTATGTTGATTTCTATTTAGAATAAATGGCAAAGACAGTACATTTGCAATCGGATATTAGAGTCTCGAGCTGGAGATTTTTTTATGAAGAGCCAGAGGGAGTTCATCATACTCCTAAATACTTCCGTCTCATTCCATAAATGAAAAATAAATCTATCTCCACCCTCCCATTCAGGAACATGTTTTAAGCACTTACTCTGAGCCAAATCATGACACAAATTCAATAAGTATAATCATCTGTTTTCATTAGTCGGGCCACGGGACGAGGGTCTTACTCTGACGTCGTGTAGGAAGCAGATGAGTCATGCATATTAATAAGCTGCATCTGGCTGTTTGGTGCACAGAAGATCTGCTCGTCCCTGCGAATGGACAAACTGGACTGTGCTGTTCACTTCTGAAGGGTCTGTAACAATATTGAGCTATTCTATTCTGAGCCAATGAGCTGAGCAGTACATGTCATGCGAATAATGACGCTCAACACAAGAACAAGGAACATGAGAAACCAGCTGCTAGAGATATCCCCATCAAAAAAGCCTTGAGATGAACCTGTGACCTGTGATGCTGGACATGAGAAGTTAAAGCATGCTGAGTGCCACACGGTGTTCAGATATAAACAGTGTTGAGGAAAAACACAATCACAGAATCACAATTATACATTCAGAGTACTTTTTCTAGTAAATTGTACATTAAGACGTTACTTCTTAATTTACAAGAAAATAACTTTCAAATAAGTAACGCTGGGTTGTTTTACGTGTGTCGGCTGACAGATCTTCAGAGAGATCAGGAGTAAGTGCAGAGCGCTGTGTGTGTGAACATGATCTTACTGTAGTTCTAGACTAAATCTCGACATGTATTTACTCATCTCACCTGCACAAAAACACATTCAGCACTCATCATAACCAAAACAACTGTCAAATGCAAACCTACAATAATTCATATGTTATATCCTATATATGCTATATGTGTTTAATCCCATTTTATTAACCAGTGTCTTCAATGATCCAGTTAAACCATACCAACACGTTTGTGTCGAGAGAAAGAGATGAAGCCTTAGCACGTCCAGAACCGAGTCAAGAAACCAGTGCCTTCTCTAATCTACTGAAACATCATTTAGTGCTTTGATCTGCATTGTTAAAAGTGTCATAAGTAAAGGTGTGTGTGTACTATCTTTGTGAGGGCCAGGTTCCAGACCATCGGAGTGAGGACAGTCTGTGAGATTTTTGGCCGGTCCTCACTTTCTGGGAGCCCATTAAATGCCTGTTTGAGGGTCAAGACTTGGTTTTAGGGGTCAGGTTATAATTGAGTAAAGGGTAAGTTTAGGATTAGGAGAGATAGCATTGTGTCAAAAAGATAGCTGTACAGGATTGGTGTGTGTGAGGGTGAGTCTAGCAGAAGTGCAGGAACCCAGGCTGCTCATCACAGACAGATTCTCATCGCTCTGACTTGTGAAAGCGTTTCTTCCAGCTGGGCTGTGAATTAAACGACAGCTGATTTCAGGCTTGACCTGAGAGATCCTTCACAGTGGAAGAGCAGCCTTTATTTTCTCCCGTCTGTGTTGAACTGAACTGAGGTAGCAAACACAATGCGAAACGGCACTTTATATGTATTTTAAAACACTCAAGGTGGAAAATCACTCCATGAATGCATCACCTGTGTTGAATTCCTCTGAAGAACCATTCCTGCATGCCAGTCCGATTCAGATTCACACGCATGGACCGAAAGAGAACGGTTACTTCAGCTCTGGATTTAGCTCCAGCTTCTTCTAAAGTTTAACCCACCTCTCCTGTGTGCTTTAACATCAGACTGAAGACCAGTTTCACTCACAGCTTGTGCCAGAGCAGGAATAGCACTGTCAGGAGTCACTAAAGATGAATAAGTGCAGATAAGCACGCACACAGTCATTTTTGCCCCTGAACTTACTGAAAAAGCATTTATAGGAGTTTTCCTTTATCACGCAACTCAATTTACTAACATTTGTGCTCTACAAATGACTTACAAATGAAACAATTATTTAATGTCCAAAAAAGCATGCGTTGCACTATTTTGTGCGTGAAATGCCTGCAATTGTTTTGCAGAAAGCTGAGAGCGTGTGGTACAAAGGAGGGAATTTTCCCATTTCTATTCATTTAGTATTTTCTGAATCTGTATGCCCTGCACTGGTTTTGTTATTGTTCCCCATGTGCTCTGTGTGACCGACTGTCTTCTGTCAAATGAGGTTTAATCATCTTCATTGTCTGCCCTTTATATGTTCTCTTGTGTTCAGAGTTAAATCATCCGGTATTAAGGTATGTTTACCCTGTCTTTCTGTTCTTCTGTGGATTTTTAAAAGGAATTACTATCGTCTTCCTGAGTCTGCCTCTGTGCTTCACTGTGTGAACGCGTGACAATATCGTTTGTCAAGCCATGTTATCTTTAATTTGCTTCAAGAAATAAAAGATGACTTGGAGCCGAAACTGGTGCAACCCTTCATTTATTGGCCTCTGGTTTTTTTTCAACCTACTCTGGCTTCTTTATTGTTTATTTGTGACTACTCTCATTTGAGCTGCACTTGGTACATCTCCTTGGTCGACATGTAAATAAGATGTTGCGTTTTTGTTGTTTAGTTTGTAAATGACTAAATTACATTGTTTAGTAAAACTGGCCCTTAATGAAGGTGGTGTCTGCGTTGTCAGATGTCGACCTAAACACAACTACAGATCAGATCCAGGCCGGTTCTACTCGAAGCGCCCTCCACACCTTCAGTTAAAGCTGTATCAGTGGCGTTTCGTTGCTATGGTTTGCGCTCTAGAGATCGTTTCAATGTTTAGTGAGGGTCGACAGGATCTGGACTGGACAGACCACATCAGAAGAGCTGGTCTTACCTGTGACCGACAGCTCGGTGGTCCTTCTCACCACGAAACTCCCAAACTGTAATTCACAGGTGTAGTTCCCGATGTCGTCTTCCCGCACGTCTCTGATGGAGAGCACATCCACCTTCCTCACGATGCTCTGCCTCCACTGCTTCGGCCGGCACTCCTGCATCCACAAACAGATGTTTAATGCACTTAACTCACATGTTAATAAATTGCATTCGAAGCTGTCGACAGCACTACTGACTTCATACCCGACAGTGTTTTGACAACAGCTAGAGTTTCATCTGTACATAGCCTGCTAAACCACCTGTCAATCATTTATTGAGAGCTTATTAATTTCCATGTCGATGAGCAGATGAGTTCATTGTCAAGGCTGTGAACCCCGAGAAGATGATGAAGTGTTCAAAGACGAAGGGTTTTCTAAACGATAATTACAGCTTGGATGCACTTTAACCATTTTAATTCAATCGCACCGGTGAGAAGACGCCAACAACAAAAACTATTTTGAAGAAGAAAAAGTGCTGTAAATGAAACCTCTTTGCTAGACTAGCTCAGTTTATATAAAACTGATATCAGTGTGATTCGTTTAAAGGTCAATCTGGATCAAATGAGTCATGTGTTTGTTTTCTATTTTCTAGTTTTAACCCGACCACACACTCAGTCCAGTCCACTACTGTCCTCAACCATGACCTGTCTTTGACTCTATTTAGCCAGAAACTGTGGCAGACGCTCATCTGAAAGAGTGAATTTCCCCAAACAGACTAATTCACGCCACTGTCTGTGCCTCAGGACTGATATGCTCTGAACACAAACTACACCAGCGTGTTTATGATATTAACAAACAAACTGAGTATAATAGTGCAAAAAATATTTTCTTCCTTAGTATTCTTGTCTTGTTTTCCAGTAAAATGATCAGAAAAATTACTTCAGATACTGTCTTTTTTTTTTTTTTTTATTAGTTTATTTTTTGCTTAAAACAAGTAAAATATCTGCCAATGGTGTATGAGAATTCAATTGGCAGATATTTTTTGCTTGTTTTAGGCAAAAATTAACAAAATTCTCGATAATATTTTCAGAAAACAAGAAAAAATAGCATCAGTAATTTACTATGCATTTTAGGGATTTATACAAGAAAGACAAAAATATTAAGGAAATGTACAGTACTAAACTAAACCTCTCTCACTGCATATACTGTACATATATACAACATTATTATTGATCTATTCTTTGTCTTTTAAATAACCTGCTAGTGGTGTTTGATTAGCAGATTTTTGTCACTATTTTTTTCTGAAAACAAGATGAACAATAACATTGTTATTTGTCAAGAAAATCCTTCTTGATTGAATATTTTTTTTAGATATTTTGGCTGGAAACCAGGCAGCAACAAAAAAGTCTAGTTAAGAAAAGCATGTTTTGCAGTGCTGCTGGTCGTACCTTGGACCATCTGATCTCTGGCTCTTTTCCGGTCTGCATGTAGTCGTCGATGTCTGGACAGAGGATGTCTTTGCTCTTGCTCAGCTCGGCCTTCTCAAAGTACCTCATCTTGGAGTTGAAGCAGAGACCCGTGTCGTTCTCGGCCACCGTGAGAGACATGGACACTTTCATACAGTAAGTGGAGTTCCTGCAAAACACACCAAACCAACAGCGTCAAGAGAAACAGGAGAAGGCTCTTTCACGGCCATCAGCAGGAGAGAGGAATCTCACGTTCACGTTACGTCTCAGAATCCCTGTTCTGTATTGCTGAAATGAGCCTGTAAACGCTTGTTTAAAAGGGTCCGCTGTGTTTCCGCATCAATCTCAGCAATTGTTCCTTTGCTTGTCTTGGGCTCAGGACATCTCAGATCAGCAGAAACCAGAGCAGAGAGCCAGCGGGCCATTTTTCAGCTTTGTTAGAGTGGCGCTCTCAGCGGACGCCTCTTACAGCCACAATTGAATTTATTGGAAAACAACTCCCGAACAGAAGAAACAACACAATGCAGAATGGAGAGACGAAAGTGCTGACTCAAAGAAGAGTGAACAGAGACAGAGAGACCGACAGAATGAAAACTAAAGATGAACATCCCTCTGCTGCGTGTGATCCCCAGCTCCAGTCTTATATATAGCCTGTGCTTTGAAATAATACCACACTGCTGTTCCTGTCAGACCGAACACAGGTGAAAACCACAGATACAAACATCTCAACCCTCATTATTATGGTGCAGTTATATTAGGAGTTTAAATACGAAAAAGTCACACACTGAAAAAAAACGTGAACCTTTAACATGAATACTTTTCAAATTAAACATGAGAACTTTTTAAAAAAACTAGTAGTTATAGTTATAGTTACTGTAACTGTAAATAGTCTTTTCTCAAAAAAATAATATAATAAACAAGTATCTTTAATGATTGAAGGCAAAATACAGCTGAAGTGTACACACACCTCATAGAATCTGTGGAACGGTAATCCCTTCAGCAAAATAAAGGGACTATACAAAATGCATTGTTTATTCAACTCTGACCGGAATAAGATGTTTACAGATTCTTAACCTGTGTTGTTCCCTGAATGATCCACGGCTGTTTTTTTGTTTTGTTTAGTGATAGTTGTTCATGAGTGCCTAGTTTGTCCTGAACAGTTGAACTGCCTGCTGTTCTTCAGAAAAATCCTGTGGCATTTTTCTGTTTTTGAACCCTTTCCAGCGATGACTGTTTGATCACCCTGAGGACAGCTGAGGGACTCATACGCAGTTATTACAGAAGGTTCTAACACTCACTGATGCTCTGGAATAAGAAACTATGCATTGAACGGTTTTCATTTTTCTTATTTAGGCTAAATTTAATATTTTTTTTCATTTAGTATTGCCCTTCAAGCTACAGAAGATACTTGCCTGTTTCCAAGAAGACAAAATACGTTAAATTAACCCTGATCTTCAAATTTGAACCTTCTCTGTTCTGGAGCATCAGTGAGTGTTTGATCCTTCTGTAATAACTGCATGAGAGTCAATCAGTCGTCTTCAGTGTGACAAAATGGATCTCAACATCATACACTCTTTGTTGGAAGGGGTTCAAGTTAGTGTCGTCAAACGATTATTGGTGATTAATTGAATCCATAACTTTACAAAATATATGTGTTTATGCCAGCTGTATATTTATTATGTATATATAAATACAAACACATACATGTATATATTACATAAGAAAAATGTTATATATTAAATATATTTATATATAAAAATAAATATTAATATATATATATACACACACACATGGTTGGGATTAATAACTTGACAGCACTAGTTCAAATACACAAAAACCCTGATTTTTCTGAAGAACACCTTTTCCTAGTTTAACCCTTATATTTCAATTTGAATTAATTTTAGGCTAAACCCCATGATGCAATAAAAGTTAGATTTAAATAATCTAACTTTATTCAAATTCTTAAAAAATCTAAATACCTTTATTTTTCCCTTAAACATCAGTTGATTTATTAAAAGAGCACACGGTTCTTAAAAGTTCCAGATTCATAAAAAAAGTTATTGTGCTTAAATAATTCTATATAATGGCACTCCCTGTTTCTGTTCAATAAAACATTTGAAAGCAAGCATTTGTCAGGTGAGCGTTGTCAAATAAATATGCAAGAATATAATAGTTATGTTGTGTTGGATACCTGTGATCCACAGAGGACCATTTCTGGAATCTCCTGGATTCTCCATAGATCTATAGAAGCATCCTGACCGCTCAGATAAACCTGCGTACGGCGGATCTAAACATCTCAGCAGGAGGAGAAACAGAAGCACTGAAGATCAGAAGTGTTTCTGCTGTTCTGACTGTGCTCCAGAAGTTTTTATGTAATGAAGCGACCTCCCAGCCGATGGTAGAAGGATTTTAGTACACAGATAATATTTTTACCCACAGTTCCACGCTCATTTGAGCAGAAGGTAAGAATATCAGTGAATACACCAGAAATTGGGTCGGCTTATTATTAATGGCATCTTGACTAAACGTATGATCATGTTTGATTCATTGTTGGAAGCACTAAGGACCTTGGACGAGAATTTATCACGGTTAATTAGTGGATGAAGGCAGCCGTTATGTAGGAATAGGGAAGCTTGCATTGGTTAAATCATTAAAGACGGGCCGTAATTCCCCCTGAATGCCTGACCGTGAAAATACAAACTCGACGCAAGGAACGGCCAATCAGAGCGTACGAGGAGCACGCCTGCTGTCCAATGAGATTCACAGTAGCTGTCAACATTATGAGTTTTTCATGTTTTAGTGTCTGTTCTGCTCACAGAGGCTGCTTTTACTTCATTAATCCAGTCTTCGGTGTCACATGATCCTTTAGAAATCATTCCAATAGGATTATTTGCTGCTCAAAAAAACATTTCTGATAATTATCAATGTTGAAAACGGCCACAAATATTGGCACCCTTGGTAAATAGGATCAAATTCAGCTGTGAAAATAAAACAAAAATCTCACCTTTCATTGGATGATAAGAATTTAAAATTGAGGGAAATACACGTTGGACAATAATATCGAAAATTCGAGATTTATTTGAAAGTAAAATATCTCTGAGCTATATTCCCATACATATTCACAGTTTTGAACACTCCAGGGTGGTTATGAACATGAAATTATCCATCCATGGCTCCCTGTTTCACAGACATATATATAGGAGGGGAAAAAACATCCCCTTAATCATTCATCACAATGATAAAAAAACTAAAAATATATTTCTGATGCGCATCAAAAAAAAACTGAGCTTCACAAATTAGTGAAGTGTCTTTAAGAAAAGAGAAAGTGAAAATTCCCAGCTCCATCGCCAGGACAATAATTACGAATTTCCAATCAACAGAAAATGTTACAAACATGTGGTGCATGGGCAAAGACTCCAAGGACCACAGCTGGAGCATTGCAGAAAATAGTTGAGTCTCTGGGTCAGAAAACAGCATCTACATCACCACATGTTGTTTGGGAGGGCTTCATCCAAAAACAATCTCCAGCATGTTAAGCTGTCAGATACGACTGGAACTTCAAACTGAGCTTTTTAGCAGCAAACACTCAAGATGGGTTTGGTGAACACAGAGATGTGTACAACGAAATATACTTCTGTATTTTTGATGTTGTGGACCTATATTTCTCCTGGAGCTCCTGGACATTTTGTTCAGACACATGACATCATGGACTCTATCAAACCAACAGATAAAAAAATCAATCTGGGACTGACTCTGTTAGAAATCTTATAATGGGCCATGTTTGAATCTTCCAACCGTACAATGATCTAAACACAAGCCTCAAAAACAACAAAAATGCCTGACTGAGAACAAAACCAAGCTTCTGGTCATTCCAGTCCTCTTAGCTGAACTGAAGAGGCGAAGAACCATCATGGAGCTGAATCTCAAGGGTCTGGAGTGATTCTGGATGAAGGAACGGCGTCAGATCTCTGGTTAGGTGTTCTCTAACCTCATCAAGCATTATAGGAGAATGTTTTGAGCTGTTAGATTGACAAATGTAGCTTTTAAAAACTATTGCATAAAAGGGTGCAGTTAATTGTGGCCAATGCATACTAACATTTATTTCATAATGATATTTCCCCCATTTTGAATTCTTATTATCCAATGAAAGGTTAGATTTTTTGTTATTTTTTTAAGAAAATATGAAAAGGGTTAACAACGCAGATGAATTTTCACAGCCTTCTTTGATAATATTTACCAAGGGTGCTGATATTTTTGGCCATGACTGTACACTGCCATTCAAATATTTAGAGTGTGTGTTTTATTAATAGAAATGAATGGTTTTATCAAGCAATTATTCAATTGATCAAACGTGACGGTAAAGACATTTATCAAGTTACAAAAGATTTCTATTTTAAATAAATACTAATACCTAACACTAACCCCAACCCTTTTGAAGTTTCTACTCACCTACGAATCACCGCACTCGCTTCAATATAACAGATGGAACTGAGCATTCTGGGAGAAATGTTAATGAAATCCGCCTACAGACACAGCCTGAGAGTCAGAGACACTGTCCCTCGAGTGACGTCTGTCGGAGGATGCGCTGCGGTTCACTACAGCGCTTCTTTAAATCAGTGTTTTATGAGCGCTGGATTATTTATGAGCTGGAGGAAGGTCAGGCTCTGCTGGGAGAGGAGGAGACACGATTCGGACAGACGCATAACTCATGTGTTGCAGCGCCGAGGCCGGCTGATTAACTATACACTGCTGGAGCCCTGCACCACCACTGTTTACCCATGATGCCTCTCAGGCCTCAGTTCAGACAGTATCCCTCTGCTAACGTGAAGTTAGAGCCTGTTCTCTCTCTTCATCACCACGTCTCTCCATGCCTTCAGTCACCAGAGCCTGGTCCTTCACATCAACTCCTGAACACCTGCCTCTTGCCTCACTCCCTAACACTTGACTTTTCAGCTCAGTTGATGGTTCTAATGTTCAGTGACACTCTTACACACACACACACACACACACACACACACACACACACAAAACTACATCTTCACAATGTTAAACACAGGTCATGAGGTCAAAGGTGACTTCAGCATATAACTACTCTTCTTTTTAATTCTCTTAATTAATGAAGCCTATACTTTTCAAACAACAGTAATGCTGAAAAATAATTCACAAAATCATATTTAATTCTTAATGGATCAAATAATTCTATGTTCAAAGACACAATAAAATTATTCTGAGATTGACTGATCATTAGTGCAGATTAACTGAAATGTTAGAAATGTAGAAATTCCATTTACACGCAATTTAATAATTAGGAAGAACGGTTCAAATGCAAGTTCAGTGTTTTAAGTAGTCAAAATATTATTTCTCGTAACCGACGCTCGTTCAGCAATTATTAACCGACAACATTATTTTAAATTAGAATTTAATTCAATTAGAAAGCATAAGCGCCTGTGACCCATTAAAAACAGTAATATTTGTTTTCTGTGGATTCATTCGTTGTACACGTGCAAAAACTAGCAAACAACAGAAGACGAAGATTCACATGATCGTATCTATTTCATATCATACGCCTGCAGCACTTTAGCGACCAGAGAAAAAACATTATAAAAGGATAAATAGGCCTATACGAGAAACATATAGCTATTATACCTAAATAATAAATCAAGACAACGAAAGAAAAAAAGTTAGCAACAGTGACATAATTCATATCAAAGATGGCAACGTCCATAACACTAAAAGTCTTATCACTTTCTGACATGACAGGAGTCCAATCGAGGCGCGAGTTCTTTCATCAAACCTTCATTAAGCGACAGCAGCTTATTTATCACGAGGCTGAGAGACGACGAGGCGTGCGAATTCAAACGCAGAGAGTTTATTGATAGACAGGGCTAACACAGACAGGCTGGGTCATCACCGGTGAACAACAATGGTAGAGGCAGAGCAAGAGAATGGTCAGAGTCCGTGCGTGGGTCGAAACAAACCACAAACAGAGTCCAGGGGGAGAAGCAAAAGCAATAATCCAAACGAGAGCAGGGGTCAGTAACGATATATCCAAACAGAGTAACAAACAACGAGAACACTGGTAGAATCACAACACGGCTCGACAGTGCACTGGACCGTGACGACACACAAAAACACCTGGGTTAAATACACGTATAACTAGGTCAGTGGACGGAGCCAACAATGAAACACCATGACAACAGACAAGCGGGGCGGAGACATGAGTTCACTGATATGAGTCCATGAGTGAAAACAGACACAAACACACACACAATTCATGGAGAGCTGGAGTGCCATCCAGAGCTGTGCTGGCACATCCAGCTGATCGTTACACTTCTGGGCAGAATCTGGGCAGAGAGCGGAGCATTTGAACACAAAACTGACGAGATCTAATACAACTTTCAACTTTCTCCATCACTATAAGTTACCCAAAACACACATAAACACACGTAACACATTTGTCATTCTTCAGCAGTGTGTGACGAGTCCTGTTCCGTTCACACTGCGTGTGTTCCGAGAATGCGGGTCCTGAACATTTCCAGGTGAGTTCCGTTACAGAACGCGGTGTGACTAGGATTCAGCTGCTGTGTGAATGTGGCCTATAAACTGTGACTTTTTCTTTTGTCAACACAATTTTATATAGGCTATAAGTAGAGTATATAAATTTATATTCAGTATAAAATACTGAAATAAATAAATAAATAAAATGACTTTTTAAACGTTTTTAATTCATATCGGTCAGTTAATGGTTAAACAGTTAAAATGAACCTCCCTATCACAAACACATTTGCAAACATCTTTGCCATAGTATTAATTCCTCTTAGATGTGTGTGTGCTACAGAGAGGAGTGTGTGTTGTGTTTTGTGAAATGCTGAGAGTTAGTGTCCGGTTTTGGTGTATTTCTGCTGTTTGAGGGTCAGCTTCGGAAACGAGAGTGAGACGAGACAAGATTCTGTGTGTGAGCAGTGAAACACTGTGATATCTGATAGCTATGAAGGAGAGTCAGCGCAGGACAGAATTAAAGGCTGTTCCATGGATTATTCTGTCGATTAACAACATGACAACAGTTCAGTTGATGAAACCTGGACAGAAAACAGTCACCAGACAAGACCTTGTGAGATTTGAATTCTCGAGCTATGGTGCGATCGACAGCGTCTGATCTAGAGATGTCAGACCGTTCTGTGAGCGGGCAGTAATGCCAGTGTCCAGTAGGTGGCAGGAGCAAAAAAACTTTACAAACAGAATATTACATAATAATATATAAACAGCTAAAGCGTCTGTGCATCTCTAACCTGGCAGAGAGAAAGATTCTTGTCAAATTAAGACTCAGCGGTCCGTTCCTGACGGTCTGATGGACACTTTAGAGGAGCAGGAGTGTGTAGTACACTTGTGTGATGAACACTGAGGTTCTTCATCCTCTGTTACAGTGCTCAGCTTCAGATCAAAGCTGTCTCAGCTCAGAGAGAGACTCAAACGTCTTCTCCTAATGAGGGAACCTAACGAGCCATTGACAGGAATCGGCCTTTACATGCGAGGTTAACGACGTACTACAACATGCGAAGATACACCGCGAAGATTGAACTTCTGCCGCTGTTTGCAAACATCACATCAGAAGAACCAGCACTCAAGCATTATGACAAGACAAGTTAGCCCAACACAATACATGTTTGTTTGTTTTTAATAAGTAGATCGAAAATAGAACTAGAGTGTGATGAAAGCATCATGAGGTGTTGTGATCTGATCTCATCGCTCCTCGGCGTGTGCTTCACTCACAGCTGTCTCCAGAGTTCATTCTCTCAGTCTAACAGGACGGAGGGACGGAGGGACGAGGTCTTATTGATTGAGTTAGTGTCGCTCCTGATTACTGTAAATAGATAAGACCATCAGTCCAAAACAAATCCACACAAACTCGCTCATTACAAAAACAACAGATTCACAATGAGAGAGACCACGTGTGTCAGAAGAACTGCTGAAGCCTCTGTGAACCCTGAGACGAGGAAAACATGAGACAGAATTAGAAAGTCACTGTATAACACAGAGTGTCATGGAATATGTCGGATTCTGGATGAACAAGTCAAAAGTAGTCAGAGTAGCGTGTTTAAATATTAAACCAAGAAAAAGCTATTTAAATATGAATCTACATGCTCCGCTGGTCTCTGTGTGATTGACAGCCGTGGTTTGGTCTGATACACAAACTCAAACGTGTGTGATGCTCACAGTCATATGAGAGCACATAACATAACATCAGTAATGTAAGGTCCAGAATTCATTTTCAATTTTGATTTCAAGTGATCATTACATTTGGACAATATTCATGATTGAGAACTGATCACAGATATCGATTCATTTAGATATTTGATTATTCTGGAAATTATTCATTAACATAACTTAGTCATTCACCCGGCCGGGATTAAATACCTTTCTCATGCTGCACCCCTGCAGAAACGTAACTAAAGTGTCATTTTCTCTATATTTATGAAAACTATGACATGTTGAGCCAGTGACAGACAGAAACCAGAAGATCCCTAACGGAGAACCTTGCAGAAATGTTAGACTACAATAATCTACTTGAAGAAAAGATTTCAGGAGAGATCAGAATAAACCAAATATGCTATAACAGTTTAGTATTAGTCAGGTAAGGTTGCATCATGCCAGTTACATAACAAGCAATTAGAAGCCAATTCAGAATTACATTTTCATTATACAAGTGACTACTGAGAACTGCTGTGAGACCACTTCACCAAACACACTGAGACCTTTAAAATGATCCCAAACATGAAGGGGCTGTGCTCATGGATTCTTTAGAAACAGTAGATTCATGATAACAGTCTAGTGATTGAGTTCTTGACACTACTCCAGTCAGTCTTTCCTGACATGAGCCACAGACGCAGGAGGGAAGGATGGGTAAAGGGGCAGATGAGCAAATAGACTCTCTCCCAGATCTCTGTCAGATTCTAGAGTTTATTGCTTTATTGCATGTTATGTGTGTCATTTAAATCATTTCACACTAACACTGATAATAATTATTATTTTGGATTATTTCTATTTCATTCAGTTTATATTTCTATAGCACTTTATACAATACAGGTTGTGTCAAAGCAGCTTTACAGTCTGAAACAGGAAAATAAGGGTCGATGATGCAAGAGCACAATAAAGTCAGTTCATCATTGATTCAGTGATGTCCAGCTCAGTTCATATAATATCTGTGCAACCAAGTCAACAATATTGACAGACATTAAGTGTCTAATCTAATCTCATTTTATTGATGATTTTAATCAGGTTTTTGAGGATGATATGCACCTTGAGCAGATCTGCTTACAGCTGATCCAGTAAACACAGACGTTCGTCTTGGGAATCCTCATTTTCATTCAGCACAGACTGATGCTGACAGCTTCAGATAAACATGCAACATGAGATCACACACACACACACACTCAGAGGAAGAAAGCAGCTAGTACCTTAACACGCATGAGTAATGTCCGGCGTCCTGTAACTCGGCCGGTCTGAACCAGATGGAGTCCTCCTCTTTACTCATCCGGCTCCCGTCGAATGAAATGGGCTCCTCGAAGTCTCCATGGCCAGTGCTTTTGTACCACATCAGACTGAGTCCGGCGCTCTGAGCGTGTGTGTAGTTCGCACGGATGTATCCATAAAATAAAGCGCATTTAATCCTCACCGGCTCCCCAAGCAGAACTTTGTATTTCAGGTAGTCCACAGACCAATCCGTACAGCCGTCCACTGCAGAGACAGAAAACACTGACCATCAGACAGCATCTGACAGAACAACAGGAGGCCTTCACACATGAAATAACAGTCAGACACAGACCAGGCCCAGAGTGTGTGTGTGTGTGTGTGTGTGTGTGTGTGTGTGTGAGTTAGAGATAACACAACTGTATGAATGTGTAAGCGAGAATGTAATGCTGCGTTCAAGTCCTCCTCGGAAGTTCGTACTTATGAGTTGACAAGTCGTTATTACGACGTCTGGTGTGTTCAAGTCACTTTGGTCGGGAAAAGATGGCGATTTAACTCTTCTACATAAAATTCAATGATTTTTTTTTCACTTTGCATCTACAAAACATTGAATGAGAATGTTCATCGTTGTGTCTTTTTCTTTCTTTGATGTAAACTGAACAATTATAAACTCTATTATAGTTATACATTAATATCATATTTTTTATATAGTTTTATTGTACATTCCAAAAAAATTTTCTTTTATTAAACTCAACACGTTTTCAGATGCTGCACATCTTTAGTCTATGGCTGCACTGCATCCGGCACGTTTTTTCACTGAGATGCCCCCAACTTGGAAACTCTGAGCTTAAATAAAAATGACGAGTTTCCCACTCATAACAACAACATTGTGGTGCTGTTCATGTGCTTTCAGCTTGTTAATACGAGGTAGCCGACATGACTTGAACGCCCCATAAGTGTATGATTGTTTGAGCGTGTGAGTAAGTGTACGAGTGTGTGAGCGTGTGAGTAAGTGTACGAATGTGTGAGCGTGTGAGTAAGTGTACGAGTGTGTGAGTGTGTAAGTAAGTGTATGAGCGTGTAAGTGTACGAGCATGTGAGTGAGTGTACGAGTGTGCAAGCGTGTTAGTAAGTGTACGAGTGTGCGAGCGTGTGAGTAAGTATAAGTGTACGAGTGTGTGAGTGTGTGAGTAAGTGTACGAGTGTGTGAGTGTGTGAGTAAGTGTACGAGTGTGCGAGCGTTTGAGTAAGTGTAAGTGTACGAGTGTGTGAGTGTGTGAGTAAGTGTACGAGTGTGTGAGTGTGTGAGTAAGTGTACGAGTGTGTGAGTAGGTGTGTGTGAGTAAGTGTACGAGTGTGTGAGCGTGTGAGTAAGTGTACGAGTGTGTGAGCGTGTGAGTAAGTGTACGAGTGTGGGAGCGTGTGAGTAACTAAGTGTACGAGTGTGCGAGCGTGTGAGTAAGTGTACGAGCATGTGAGTGAGTGTACGAGTGTACGAGTGTGTGAGTAAGTGTACGAGTGTGTGAGTGTGTGAGTGTGTGAGTAAGTGTACGAGTGTGCGAGCGTGTGAGTAAGTATAAGTGTACGAGTGTGTGAGTGTGTGAGTAAGTGTACGAGT
>JAUMHQ010000009.1:2644059-2654926 GCA_032361165.1 Enteromius paludinosus | reverse complement strand
GGATGTCGTACCGAACGGTTCAATATTATATTGAGAATTGTGGCATCCCTAATATATATATATATATATATATATATTTTTTTTTTTTTATGTTTTTTTAGCCATTTTAATGGGTTAGTCATTGGCTAATCAACTGAATTAACTAAACTTTGAAAATCTATTATATTATTGAATTATTTCAACAATAATATGTTATTGTTTTTCTAGAATTCTCTGTAAAGTTTCTATTATATGAATTATTAGTATGATTTAATATGTGTCCCTGGAGCACAGAAGCAGTCATCAGCAGCACAGGTGTATTTGTAGTAAATGTATTTTTATTAGATATTTTATAAATTAACTACTTAAAACATTAGGGCCAAAAACATTGCTTTAGACATAATTTTACCAAAAACCAGGTGTGTTTTTTGTCCCGTCTGTTGACACTGTTTTCTGATTTATGGAGTAATAAAAAGAGAAACCCCAAACCCCTCATAAAACTGCTGAACCTGGCTTTATGCGATGTTCAGAGATATGTGCTGAAGATGCAGATTAGTGCAGATATAATAAGATAACAGCTAATCTGCTTTTATAAAACCACCCTCTCAAATCTCTATAGAATTTGATGCAGAAACATACAGTTCATCTTGATTTGGTGCCATTACAGTTTTCAGTGTTTCATTTTATGAAAGCTTCAATGCAGTTTATTTGTCATGCTGCAAGAGCAGACGCTTGATGAGGTGAAAGGTAATAATGTGGTGCTCCTCAATAATACTTCACATGTGCATTTACTTCAGTTATGACCCAGATTACATTCTTAATCAGAGTATTGTCTGAATCACGTGGCGATGGTAATATTGTTATTTATGTAAACGTCCTCAGCGTCTGACGCATCCAAACACTCTGTTTCTCTCCTCCGCTGAAGACTCATTTCTGTATCGATCATCAGACTCTTCCAACCACGAAATCCCAGCCGCGTCCAGCTCTCGCCGCGTCTCGCCAAATCATCAAATCATTTCTGCCAAGCAATGCGAGCCATGATTCCTGTCAAAGCCTCGGAAAGAAGAAAGCAATTTATCGGTGTAGTCAGCGAATGAAAAGCCAGAAACAGGAGTCGGTCTTCAGCAGTTTTCTTTGCGTACGCAGCCTTTCTGACACCCACAAAATAAGCGCAAAATTGCGTGTCTATTTTCAGACATTAGGGCCGGATTCAGGCAGAATTGTGCTGGAATGATGCATTATGGGTGTTTAATGCTGCTGCTCTCGCCGCTGGAATCCCAGAAGCATCCAATCACTAGAAGTGAAGTGTGTCACTTTCAGACTGATGAAGATGATGAAGAGCAGTTTTACAGCTGTTATACTGACTGGACTAACTGACCCACAAGACCATAAACCTCCACACATCACCTCCTGCAACATAAACAAGCGTCTGTGCCGTGAGACCCGTCCGGGTCAGGGTTACACTTCTCATATTATTCACGAGGATCAATGGCAAACTTTGATTTGTGTATAAAGTTTTGATAAAAAGAGGCAAAGTTTTGAAAGTGTGTGTAAGCAGCTGACAACAAACAGATAAACAGATAAACAGATAGAGAGGTGCTGCTGGTAAGGCTTAGGCGGAGGTGATGGGTTAGCTGAAATATTATTAACCTCATAGAAGATCAATGGAAGCCTGTTTAATGCATAAATGTGCATACAAATATAGAAATAATAGGGGTGATTATTGGGTTAGTCTGAATTAGTCTGCTGTTTTTACACACACACACTCCTGCTGTGTGTCCCATGAACAGAAATCAATAATCAAGCGACTGGTGGGGATTGAAGGAACTGACCCGAGGGGGAAATCTAATTATAAAATAATTTGTGGAATAGATTCCAGCTTTGAAAACCTGCGCTCACAAATTTGATTTGTTCTAATGGTGTCACCATATGCTCGTATCTCCCGCGGCTCGCGGCGGCCGACAGACGGATTCATGTCTTCCCAGAACGGGACCAAAGCATCTGAGCATCTGAGCATCTCATCGCTTTAACTAAAGAGAGACTTCTTTAACGAAACGCCACTGAGTGTCTGACATGTTTCTCTCTTCTTTGTTCCGGTGACAGATCACGGATTTAATATCAGTTATAATACAGTGACGAGCTGTAAATGAATTTGGGCTGTGCTGATGTGCCTTGTTCGAAACAATCCCTGTCTCATCTAATTACAATGGCTCTTTGTTCATTAGTGTGTGTGTGTTTGTGTGAGCAGGACACACTCCTGACCTGAATGGAAACTGATATATGGATTCTGACAGCGTTAACCACAGTCAAATCTGTCTGATGTTGAAGTATACCCTAACCGCTCCTGAAGTGTCTCAATCCATCAGAGACCAGGAGAGAAGAAACCGTTTCTGAGCCAATCAGCTGAGCCGAACGTGTCATGTGACTAATGAACAGCTGCTAGAAGAGGAATCGCCAGCACTCACTCTTATTCACGTATTAGCCTCAATCATCGGAGGATCGATGGAGCGAGTCGCGGCTGAGAGATGATCGTTATGAGAGGCGTGAGAATCACATCTCACTCTATTGACACGATTCATCTGAACATCACCCTGATGAAGACGAGCAGACTAATGACCGCAGATCCACGTCAGCCTGAAGCCGTCTGCTGTCACAAACACACACAACATTAATGGGTCATCAGCTTGAAAACACTTTCATTGTCTTATAACATGCATTTATTTGACCGTACTTGCTTAACGACTCCCAAACGATTCGTTTTCCCAAACCCCTCCTAATCCGTGCTGATTGGGCTCGTGTTCATCTCATCATGTCTGATAAAGCTGTGTTTGTGTGCAGCGTTACCGTAGAAACAGATATTTTACCGCTCCTGAAGAGACACCTAGTGGTGAAGAATGAGTCTGCATTTTCATTCAGACCAATGAGAAAAGAGCAACAAGCGGGTGGGAAATATGCCAATGCTCTTCCTTTTGAGAGACAATATCTTTATAAACAGTGCACTTTCCCAAAACTTTGTCGGATGGTTTTGTTCACAATGTATGAAACGTACATTTCGAAAACCCGCAATAAAGACATTAACAATAGAAACAAACATAAACAGCCATTCCTGCACAAGCCAGAGGTGTTTGGTGGCCAGAAAAAGTAATATTCTTATGTAATGCCATGGTTTAACCACTACATGCCATTATGGATGTTAAATATAACCTAACTAATAGCTCATTTACTGATGGATGTTTTGCTTTAAGACATTATCAAATACTCAACGTTTATATGTTTTGCTCTTTTAATTTAAAAAGTGCAATTTTACCCATATCCCTGTATTATTTTATGACATTTGTGTATAAGTGAATGTTAAAAAAGGTCAGGAAATATGGAATTTAAAGTTTAAAAAACACAAGGACACCAACTGCACTCTGGGAAACTCTTTCTTCTATTCCTTTAATAGGCAGTCTTTACTGAAACTTATTCAACAGTATCTGGTTATGATCACTATTGAAGTACTCTAAATATAGCATAACTGCCTATAATCTAAAAATAAACATTAACTTTAACCCGTTTCATAAAATACAACTACTGGCTAGATATCCGAGAGAAAAAAATAATGTGTTAAACTGCTGTAATTTCCTCAACTTTCTGGCGAGTGTGCTGGAGAAGACTTGAGTGCTGGAACTCCGTGACACGCTTCACTTCTGCATTAGTTCCTATGGAAGCCTATGGGACTGTCACAACTCTGCTCTGGCACAACGCTTTTGTGGCACAAACTTTACTTCTGGTAGACTTCTGCAAAGAATCAATAACAACAACAAAGTCCCTGTAGAGTAGATTATTTCCGATAACATGTTTGCTGTGTAAATCAGATGGGCTTTTTGAAAACGCAAATTGATTCTGTGCCAGCAGGAGGCGCTTTAGGAGCGGCAGAAGGCTGTACACAAGGCTCCATTCACAAACACTGCTTTATCAGACATTACAGGCAAGATGAAGTGAAAATGCTCTAAAGACAGTCAGTTTCCTTCAGAGATACAGTGATGCAGTGCATAAAGCCCAAGGCCGGGTTATGATTTTGAAGCATGCAGTGCTCATATTTATTCAAAAAGTCAAAGCCTTTTGGAAAATCTATATGTGGCAGTCAGTTTTAGATAAATCAGTGTATGGGAAACACTGCATCCCACAGCACAACCACCAGCAGACCGACAAAACACAGACCGGAAGATCACTTCAGGCCAGACACTGTCTAAAGGTGCTGGGGAAGTTCAAATTAAAGCCCTGAAAAAGGAATTGTGTAACTTTTTATGTAAACCGATGCATCTGGGCTGGGCTTGCTTGTTTGGTTTTAATATAAAACGTTTTGGGGCAAATGTAGAAGCTCTTTTTCACCACACATGAAAGGAACACGCCTCATCTGTACAGCAGAAGCTCAAACAAAGCCTGAAGAACAGCACTTCAACACTCTTCAGCAATAAAACTGGAACACAAACATTATGGCTATTTAAAGTCATTTGTGCTTATTAGTTTGCTTGAACTGGACGTTCAAAGATAAAATGGGATTAAAGACATAAAGGATATTTGTGTTATTTAAAATATTTCATTATTGTACGATTGCTTCATATACTGAGTTTGCATGTCTCTATTGTAGTGGTAATGATGAATACTGAATGTGTTTTTAAGCAGGTGAGATGAATAAATACTGTAAACGTTAATAATTACTCTAGAACTACAGTAAGATCATGTTCACACACAACACCTGATTTCTCTCAACATGGCAACACAAGATCTGTCAGTCAATACGTGGCAACTGCTGTTACTCATTTGATGAAGTGACTCTGATATGTTCTTGTAAATTAAAATATAACGTGACACTTAACTAGTTGGGTATGCGAGCCGGGCACCTGCAAATGAAGATCTCAGCTGTTTTCGGTCCATTATATGTGCTACACAAGGTTTTTTCTTCTGAAATAGCGTAATGGTGTTCACTCAGGTGTTTCATTAACATCAGCGCTCTGAACATCTCATCATGCTGAGCTGGTCATGATCATGCAAAGCACATGTACTTTAATAGAAGTGAAATCTGTGCAAATATGAAGAGCTGTGCGTTTGCTCCATTAAAAAAAACAAAAAACGTGTAAGTTGAAAAAAAATCATGTTTCTGCTGATAGAATAAAAACAATCACAGCAAAACCATCGCATCACTCATTCATTTCACCTGCAGCTCGAACACAGATCCAGCTCTCACGCTGTTCTCACGGACCTCATGCACAAATAACGCTTGGCTTCACACTTCAATCAATATCCTTCAGCTCTGAGTTGACCCAACTACTAAATGACCTGTAGTTAACTAATAGGAGAGCGCTGATGTTACAGACTAATCCATGAAGGCATCATTTCATTTCCCAATCTGAATATTTAAATGAGGATGAGGCAGAATTAATATTCCTTCTGCAAAGCTCCTGAAATCATGTCTATTGTGAACTATTTAAATAAACTGATATGCTCTGTAATCGTCCTTTAACCCTTTCTGTACATACAACTGTGTTCATCTGCAAAATGTGTTTCATTTAAATAGAAATAATAGAATTGCTATTCCTCATTATTTAGTCCTGCCTTTGACTGTGGTAATACTGTGGTGTTTTCTATGACCCGTGATGTTTTGTGGATGTCGTTCATGAGGCTCTGTTCTTCAGGGAAATCTCCTGTTTTGCACATTTGATCTCTTCCCACAAGTTATTTAATAATGTTGAGATCTGAGAACGACTCAAACAGAGTTAATATACTTCACTGATGCTCAAGACACAAAATACTGCAATAGGAGCCTTTGAACAGTATTGTTCTAATTTTGTTCAAAGATCTTAGTTTTCATTTATTACTGTCCTTTAGAAGCTACGGGATGTATTTGCATATTTATATTTATAGCAGATGTTGCCTAGAAGAGCAAGGAAGCTCAGTGTGTGTACTGTAAGTTACATGATGCAGCGACGGGCGGCACAGAGACCAGGTGGATTTATACCTGACCGTTCGCTCTAAAGATAAGAGGAAGTAAATACCATTAAAAGGTCACCTGCTGACCCGAACGGCTCTGTGCTTTTACTGTCCAGCAGCCGTTTGTCTGGAGTGAAGTCACGGGACCAGACGGATCTCCCATCAGGCCGTGTTTGTTGTTCCTCAGGGGTCTTATTCATCATGTTCTCCTGCGCTCCCACCTTCAGTGTGTTCCCTCGTGATGAGAGCAATACACCCGCCGTCACACCCCACTGCCACAGATTAGTCCTGATCACAGCAGAGAGATCCACACACACCACAGCCATCTGGACCTCAGCGGGACGGCACACACACACATTTCCACACACACACACACACACACACAGATACTAAAACATACATCACCAGAGTGTTATCAGAGCAACTATTAATGCAAACACTGTCGTTGTAGAAGAGCTCATCTTTCTGAAGGACAGATGTAAATGAGTTCAGAACACACACACACACACACACACACACAACACACACACTTCAACAACCAGATGCCTTGAGAAAACCATCAGAGAAACATTCTAAAGACAGAATTCAAGAGCTTGAGCAGAACCACCACACTGATGTGAAGAAGAACAGAGAAACCCAAAAGAAAATTGACCTCTGCCTCCAGAATCCCAAATGAGGAGGAGTCTCCAGTCAAACAGCAGAGGAGCATCGTGAGGCGTTTCTTACCTGAGCCGCGCTTGGACACCACTTTCAGACTTCTGATGACTGTGGCGTACAGCAGGATCTGCAGAGGAACCCGTGATCTCATGTTCACCGCGTGATTCTCCTGCAGAGACAGAAACACACACGAGCGTCACACTCCTCCGATCCAGCTCTTCATCACAACACACAGCACCTCAACGACCTCTGTCTCTACCGGGTTATATGTGCGTTTATCTCTATCTGCACACAGCCAGGGGCTTCAGTCTCTCACACACACACACACACACATCTCTGTGTCCACAACACATTTGTTCAAGTATTCCCACAGAAACCCAGCGCCTGCCAAAAGCGAAGCCGCAGATCTCTGATTCCCTGTTCAATATTTCCAGCCAGAACACATCGTATGCTGCAAACATCTGCAGACATGCCCTGAAATGACATCCACGCACCAACAGGACACCCTCAGGAAGACAAATTATGAAAAAACAATGAGACAATAACATGTATGAAAGAACAGATGGTTGTCATTACACAAGAGAGATATGAGACACACACACACACACACACACACACACACACACATACTGTATAATTCCTTTTCCAACTCATGCATGAAGCTCAGTATACATTATTTGTGGAGCCACGTTAAGATCGCTAGTACTGACTCCAGTGTAATGCTAAAAGCAGCTTAATGATTTGTTTTTTATGCCTAAACAATTTATTAAAAACATTTTATGTTACTAATATAATGCTTATATTTCCTCAAAGAGCCGCTACAGAGACGAGCAAAGAGCGTGTACTTCAAAAACACAACGAACAGCAGAGCTCCCCTGTGACAGCGTCATCATGAGTGACTGGTTATCATGCACTGTACAAACACAGAAAAATACATCTAATGCTACAAATAATCCCTAATATTAATTAGATAGTCTTACTAGCCTGATGATGATGATGATGATAGCGATACTAGTCTGGCTTCTGTCAAAGGCATCAGTCACGGGTGATAACTTACACTAGCGTCTCTCACACATCTGATAACTGTAGTAGGACTCTTATGTGCTGTGTGACCTTTGATCTGAAAAGCTTTCAGATTTCAAATGATGTCAATATCATAATGAAAGTCAATCAATAATTGTGCTGACTCATCAATGTTTGGTGACAGATCACTAGTTACAGCTCCAAAACCACATGAATGAAATCAATCATTAATCACATTAGCGAGGACAGTAATGTCCGTAAAGACTGGGTATTTACCTAACAGAGAGGATTATGACTAATATACACACTAAATTAATTTTAAGAATCTTTTTTTCCTTGAGAAAAGCTGATGGCTACTATACCTGGTACAGCATGTCCACATGAATCAATATCAAACTGAATATAATTGAAATTAGATGAAATGGATCAAACTTTAATCATGAAATGTGTGTCAATATACACTTCACAGTGTACACACACACACACACACACACACAGACACAATTGACGTATCATTTAGATTTTTTCCCTTGTATATTGGTAGCTCTGATCCAACTCTTTTCTGTTTTCTGTTGTTTGAATGTAAAGTGAACTTTGGTCAGAGAGAGAACAGAACACACTCTACAGGCTGGTCTGTATCGGTTCGGGTTCGTCCTTCATCTCATCTCCTTATGGCACAAAAGCCAAAGTATAAAGTGTGTTGTTTTCAAACATACTGTAACAGTTTCTGGCGTGTGCGACCCCAGATGATCTGAAGGATCGCATCTAATGCACCAGAGACGCGCAGCACATTGACACGGATTAAAGGCTTTAGCGAATGCACAGAAATCAGCGTCCAATAATATGACGTTCTGCAGCATCTGAAAATACACAGCTTCCTTCTGGTGTTTCCAGGGAAACGCTGGCGTCGTAATCGTTGCGACGGGCCTCACATTGATACGCTATAGTCTCACCTGCACTTCACCATGCTTTCCAACCAAAAACACAGCCTGGATCTCCAGACAAACTCACAGACCAGAGTCTAGCGTTCTGTCTGTCTCGCTGGCTCAAGAAAGGAAGGAGAGAAGCTTCTCAGCATCTTTAGCTTGTCTTCGCCCCTATTATCCCCAGCCAAATTCTGTTGTGCATTTAGAGACGGTGCCAAACTGAAGAGAGAGAGTCTAGAGGTTTCACCATCTCTCTCTCCTGTTTGTGGAACTGAGTGAAAAATTGATGTGCCAGCTGCCTTTGCCAGTCATTAACATTTCTATTTGAGAGAAACTGTAGCGAGAGCCTCCATCTCTACCTTCAGCACACCCACGCAAAGCCTCAGCTGCTGCGTCCTGAATTATTCTGTTTGGCATTATCTGCTATAGCACATCTCAGAGGAGAGCCGGAGAGAGAGAGAGACGCCTGATGCTCTGTTTCTACTCAGATCAGCAGCGTTACGGTCACGCTGGCAGATGAGCATTTGACTGAAGGTCAGCAGAGCCTGTAACCTCAAACACACACACACACACACACACCACTGTGAATTATACATACACCTCCAGCTGTTCTCACTCAGGGTCTCTGTACTGTTTCCCAGTACAAATATGTGAACACTTACCATGACATAAGAAGTTATTTCCTTTTTTTCTGAACACATTTTAACCCATTTCTTAAGAAAAGAGATTCTCCATTTACAGTGTATTGCTTTAAGAACGCTTAAATATTTGTACTAGATAACACGATAAAGACACTCAAATTAAACTTTTCCCACAGTTAACAAAACCTTACACTCAAAGAGCAAAACACAAGGCTAGATTCGCACAACTGTAAGCACATTGTCAGCTTCACACAATTTGCAAAACATTACACACAGTGATCTGCTAAACACTACACACACTTGTACACACAGCTGCGAGGCAATCTGTTAAACACAAACACATGATCGATCAATTGTAGACACATCAATAAGGTTTAAGCACTGTACAATAAAATAACAATTGTTAGTTGTTATTTACTGTAAATGTACCCTGACTCGCTGAAAGTGTTTAGGTTAGCAGCAGCAGTGTGTCACTGCTTCCCAAAGATTACAGTCATGTGAAACGTGTGTGTTTCGTACGGTAACTAAATATTGTTTTTATAAAGGTGTGTATGGTTTTGACAAAAGTGTTCCATCTTGAAATGACCTGAAGTGTTGTGTAGTTTGGTGTAGGGTTGTGTTAATTGTGTGTAGTGTTTGGACAAACCGGGCCCTGTTCTCAAAATTGCGCTTCAGCAATCGTAAAAAAACTGTAAGAGAAAACTAATAAGGATAACAACATCCAGTGAAAGTTTGAGTCAGTCTAGGGGTGGGCGATATGATGATGTTTGATCAAGGACTATAAAAATTTCTCCACGATCTGCTTTTTAAGGAATATCATAGCATCATCTCCGTCTCAGTCTGCTGTACAACACGACTCAGTGCTAGAATTACACTCACCAGACACTGCACTTGTTCACAATCACTAAAGTACATTATTCGTTTTAAAGTCGCTACAAGCTGTCAAATAGCATCTAATTACTGAACTAAGATATTTATCACATGTGATTGTGGTAATTCTGTCAGAAACACACAGCGTTAAACACAGCTGTCAATCAAGAGAAAGCGCGTCAGTATATTAGATGTGTGCAGCTCTTAAAGGGACAGAACTAAACATGCGCCGCTTTTTTATTAAAGGGATAGTTCACTCAAAAATTAACCTGTTTTAATTTCTTTCTTGTGCTAAACACAAAATACAATATTTTGACTGTAGCTGGTCCTCATTGAACTCATTTGATGGATGTAGTGTAGAAGTATATAGTGTTTCACCTTTATATAAAATATACAATTTTATTATATGAAATAAAAGTACTGTTTGTTTTATTCATATTATGTTTATTTGTAATGTGTATCTATTCAAATAACAAAGATAAATCATTTTGGCCTAAATATCTGCCCTTCTTTATTTTATACTTGAAAGGCTTTGTTTTTATATAAAAGGCAAATTAGTTTGTCTGTACTGCTCAAACATCTTGCAAAATAGTAGAATCAATGAAAAGAATCATGATAAAATATGATATTTTTGCCATATCGCCCACCCTTAAAAAACCTCTCATGAAAGTAGTTATCAATAGCACACGTTTGTGTTTCTATTTGGCGTATTACCTGCTTAATTAATTAGATCAGCCGGAACCGGGAACACTCCCCTTAACACACGGTGTACTCGTTACATCGTAAAAAGAATGGCCT
>JAUMHQ010000009.1:2618546-2638532 GCA_032361165.1 Enteromius paludinosus | reverse complement strand
CTACACACTTCTATGTCATAATCACTACACACTTCTGTCTCATCATCACTACACACTTCTGTCTTCTGTCTCATCATTACTAAACACTTCTGTCCTCTGTCTCATCATCACTAAACACTTCTGTCTCATCATTACTAAATGCTTCTGTCTCATTATCACTACACACTTCTATGTCATAATCACTACACACTTCTGTCTCATCATCACTACACACTTCTGTCTTCTGTCTCATCATCACTAAACACTTCTGTCTCATCATTACTAAACACTTCTGTCTTCTGTCTCATCATCACTAAACACTTCTGTCTTCTGTCTCATCATCACTACAAACTTCTGTCTTCTGTCTCATCATCACTACACACTTCTATGTCATAATCACTACACACTTCTGTCTTCTGTCTCATCATCACTACACACTTCTATGTCATAATCACTACACACTTCTGTCTCATCATCACTAAACACTTCTGTCTTCTGTTTCATCATCACTACACACTGCTATGTCATCATCACTAAACACTTCTGTCTCATCATCACTAAACACTTCGGTCTTCTGTCTCATCATCACTACACACTGCTATGTCATCATCACTAAACACTTCTGTCTCATCATCACTACACACTTCTGTCTTTTGTCTCATCATCACTACACACTGCTATGTCATCATCACTACACACTGCTATGTCATCATCACTATACACTGCTATGTCATCATCACTAAACTCTTCTATGTCATCAACACTATATGCTTCTGTCTGTGAATGTCAAAGAATAAAGCAGGGAGGTGAGCACAACAAAGTACAACACTAGAACAGCTGGCATTTAAAATGGTACACACCCGAAAATAAACAGAGTTCATTTCTTTACAATCAATGACCCTTGATATTTTAGTGATCTAATGCTTTCAGGACAGAGATTCAGACATCTTATATTTTCTCCATCTCATATTCTGTCTTCATGCAAACATCAGCACGCTGGTCCTGTACGTATGCTGTGATTCTGACACGTCTCCACACACACGCACACACACACACACGTCGGACAGCTTCTCAGTGGCCTGGAAAGAAGGAGAGGCAGGCAGATGATAATGAAGATGCCTAATTCTGCATTCGTGTGTCAGACTCTGGAGGCGGAGAACGCTCGTGATGCTCGCCGCATGCAGAAGAGTTGCAGAGAGAGCCACTTCTTTACTGTCAGGATGGCCGGCGTGTGTTTAATAAAAGATAAGAGAATCCAACCCAAATCTTTCCAAACACACAGCACTATTGAAATTCAACACCTGAATAATTCAGTCTCTGCGCTGCTTTACGGCCCATTATGCTCTGTGTTTAGCACGACTCGCTCGTGCCATGTGTCCGGCCTTCTTTCACTTCCGCTGCTTATCTGCCATGCTGAGAATGCGTCTTCTTTCTGTGCGAGTATGGAAATTACTCTGTCACATATTTTCCCAAGTAACCCGAACACATTATGTCTTGTTTAGACTCTGTGAGGTAAAGCTTTCCTGGTCTTCATAGAATAAATGTTAAAGCATACAGAGAAGAAAGAGTAATAAAACTCTGTCCAGTTTTATGTAAAAAAAAAAAAATCAAAATATTGAGAAAATCACCTTTAAAGTTGTTTAAATGAAGCTCTTAGCAGATTTGATACATTTAGGGTAGGAAATTTACAAAATGTCCTTATGGAATGTGATCTTTACTTAATATTCTAATGATTTTTGTCAAAGTAAAATGTATCGTTTAGACCCATACAATATATTGTTGGCCATTTCTACAAATATACCTGTGCTGTTGATGACTGCTTCTGTGCTCCACAATATTGTCAGTTTTGCTCAGTTTTGCAAATAGTTGCAATCAAAGTCAAAGTCAAGTCAAGTCACTTTTATTTCTATAGCGCTTTTAACAATACAGATTGTAGCAAAGCACTGAACATTATCAAACAGAAGAACAGAGTGATGGTAATGTATAATTAAACTTTATTTATCAAATGCAGAGATGGTCTCTGTTGTCAAGACGAGGACAATCATTAGAAATCAGGTGTCCCCAACTAAGCAAGCCAGTAGCAGCGAAGCAGAACAGTTCAATGTCTCTGATTAACACATAATGGTCATTCATTAGGGAATGAATCTTGAGTTTTTAACCAATCAAGTGAGTCAGTGATACAGTGAGCCAATTAAAAAAAAACACTTGCATTGTTTCTGAATGAATTAGCAGTTTGAACAAATGGGCTGAATGAATGATTCAGTGACTCACTCATTAAGACTAACCTACTGGCTCTTTTGTTTATATTAAGAGTATCATTTTTTTTATGTTTTAAAATAGTTTCATATTTCAAAATGCATTTAATGAAAACATTTATGTCCATTTATTATCACTATTTACGCAATGCTGAATTGAAGTATTCACAATAATGATCTTTTGGGGGTTAATTCCTCAGCCGAAATTGATGAGTAATTAATTAACCAGCACATTATGTAGGCTAATTAATGAGATTAAAAATCTGAATCCCTTGACAGCCCTACACTTTGGCACACAAAACATCTTGCTGCTCTTCTGAGAGCAGGAGGAGTTCAACAGCAGCGCCAGGTTTGATCAGCGATGACTGACTCCAACACGACTGCTAACCGTCGGAGGAACCGCATGATTTATAACAGCGCTCTCTCCACAACGCTGCCTTATTCCTCCATCCATCACGAGGAGGTGGAATCAGTCAAGCGGCCGTGAAACTGACTTCACATCACTGTTTTTACAGAGACTCCAGCCACATGCAGCCCATCAGAGTTTCTGAAGTATCACGTGAAGAGCGAAGAACTGCCATACCGAGCCGCTCTGACCACATTTTCAAAACTTTGCCTCTTTTTTTTCCACTTTACACATAAACCCCAGAAATGAAATTTGGAAATCTTCCTTCTGGAGCATCAGTGAGTCCCTCTATTGTCCTCAGAGTGAAAAGATGGATCTCAAAATCATACAGTCACGGCTGGGAAGGGCTCAAATATACTACAGATGCTGGAAAACTAAAGAAACTGCAGAAGCTGGAGGATTTCCTGAAGAACAGTGCCCAGTTTAACTGTTCTGAACAAACTTTGGCATCCCACTGTATAGAATACAACACCGAGTATTTAACACTACATTCTACACAAGCGGCTGGCAGATGTTAACCAAACCCTGAACCAGATAACTTCATACGGAAGTCAAAGTAACCTGGTGGGAGAACTAGATGTGGGATGAGGACCTCAGACACGAGCGAGGGAGCTCAAGACCAGCAGAAGATCTCCCACGATCAGAGCGAGAACCCAGGCCTGAAACACACTCATGACTCACGGACAAGTCCACTCATGCGTGGTCAGTGACTCAGAGACGCTTGGGTTCTGTGAGAGTGGGCTGATTCCAGTGGGCTCGGATCACAGCCAAACTCACTTCAGTCCATCATAACGGGAGAGACAACAGTGCAAAGACAGAGACATGAAGAGGCTCCTCCACACGCATCCAGCTTTAAACACTGACTGTTTATCATTAATATCTGAATCATTGTCTCTAAACACACTTGTGTTCATTTATAAAACAAGCAGATTTGATCACAGAGTGAGTTTGTGTGTGTGTTACAATTCACACCAACACAAGCAGTGTTAACGTGGTTTAGATGACTTTTTCAAGAAACTAGTAAAGTATTGTATTAAACTTACAATAAAATTTAGGAGCTTTCCCATTTTTTTCACAGAGAGCTGTAAGTAAGAGCAGAGACAGAGGATCGTTCTTTAGCCCGAGGCTTATTCATTTCTTGTTTGATGTCAAATGGCACTTTTAGGGTTTGTGTTATTAAATGACAAATAAGCAAGAACAGCTCAGGTGACAAAAAATAAGGTGAAAGTAATACAAAGAATTACATTTAGTGCTGTCAAACAATTAAATCAAAGATATTTGGAAATCTGAGCCACTCTTGTGATCAATATAAGCTAATGACATTAATTAGGGGGGTTTACCAGATGGAGAAACCTTTCAAGATCATTTGTGTTTCACAACCAAGGTGCTGTGCATTTTTCTTCATACTGTATGTTCACTACTACGCTACACAAGATGCCATGAAATAACCTTTTTGTCTTGAACCTTTAACTTCTGAAGAACCCAACTGTTTCACAAAAGCGAAGGCTTTTCAGTTTATAAAGCTAAGAAAGAGGGTTCTATAGCATCGCTGTGAAGAACCTTTTAAGCACCTTTATTTTTCGAGGGTATGAATCACACACACATTAGATCAAATGTAGGATGGTTTCTGCAAAGCATTTTATAATGAGGTCTCTGGTCTCCGTTACATGGAGCTTCATGAATTAAGCAGAAAACCCACATTTACTGTCTAAAAATAACAGACAACCGTCACACACACACACACACACACAGCTTCAGAGAGATTACTGCCACCTTCCTTCCAGATGAATGTCAAATCAGAGTTTGGCTTAGCTTTGCTTTCCTCCAGAGTAAACATCATCCCGTCATCAGCAGGAAGAGCTTCTATTCCCTGAAGCTCAGAGACGCTGGAAACCCGTTCACAGAGCGGTCAGCCTGACCCTCACAGGAGGTTCTATAGGACTGATCCGAACTCTGTAAATTCAGAAAACCTTGCAGGAACACTGCTTTAAACAGGAAGTTGAAATGTAAAACATTTCTGACAATACTCTAAAAACCTCAAAATATGTTCTTTGAACAGTTAATTTTACCCTAGCAAAGAAGTAATGTATTAAAATATATTTGTTTCATATGAAGTATAGTTGAAATCTATGCCATATGTACAAACTACTACTACATATACTGTACAACATTACTTTGGTGTAAAGCTGCTTTGCAATGATATGCATCATGAAAAGAATAGAATTTACTGACAGATAACTCCAGACATACTGAAATAAAATTTGAATTGATAAACTTTATTTGGAGTGTCACTTGTGCACAACGCATGTTTCTTATTAATAAACCTAAAATGTGTGTTTATGTCACTTTTAATGAGGATTGTGTGATATTGCCCTTTAAATGCTACATATTTAAAGTGTATCTAAAGTTCCACTCTACAGAACAAAATGAGTTGCTCCAATAAAGCAGATTTTATGTATTTCAGTTGGGTATACTAGAAGTACAATTATTATGAACGTGTATTTATACTGAGCATAAAATAAATGTAATTCAAATACATGTATTTATTTTTCACTAGGGTAATATTCCAAGGATATTACAAAGTCAAATTTTTATGTTCTAAAAAAAAACATTACTTACAATTTTCCCTAAACTTTTTACGCATAATACGTTATTTATTTTTTCAATGATTATTCTAAGATTATTTAAATTCTGTTAACTGCATTTTTTCCCATTTTTCTGACAATGTTGTATTAATATTCCATTAACGTTTTACCCATAACATAATGCCATTTGAACCTTATTTTTAATTTTCTAAGAGTGTTAATATGTTCAGTATTTTTGTGCTGACTTAAACAACAAAAAGAGCGTTTTTTGCCACATTCTGTGAACTGCATTCTTACCCAAAATGTTCTCTCAATGCTCTGAGAACACAAATAATAGAGATATAAACACATTTCGTCCTGACATTTAAATAACTCTTATGTTCTCTGTTGCCTGGGAACTCCCAAAACAGAAGCACAGTTGGACATCACAAACATTATGAGCCGAAAGCTGCCGTTCACGTCCAGCAGGGTCATGAAGTATCTTAAACCACTAGATTATCCATGAATAGATGTTGGGCTGGCAGGAGATGCTGTGAGGTGATGGTCTGTCCACGACGGAGCAGGCGCTGTGTTAATAACATCCCTGAGGACCTCGACACCTCAGAAAAAGCCCTTCTACAGACGTGTGTTTGAAAACAGCACTTCACTAATTCTTCTATAATTATTACACATGCAGCTTTATGAGCTCATAGTAATTAAGAGATGAAATGGAAAATGCTCCATTTGTCACACTGCAGGACCACGTGACATGGACGAGCGAAGGCAAAGTGTTTATTAATAACTAAAACATCACGATGACTGTATTTAGTCCACCAGCGTGTTATGCATCAACAACCCAAATATAGATGTTAGCTTCATTAATTCACTGAAATAGTTTGCATTAAACTTTCCGAAAGCTACGTGTCTGACAAGACATGGTCTTTCCAGCGCTGGTATCAATATGAGATTAATGAGCTGTGCTGGAGCCCGAGGCTGACAAGTCTCATGATCGCAGGAAATCATGTAATTGGCATCTATTTAAGATCAGAGAAACCGCTCCAGCAGACCTCGGATCAGCTCAGGCCTCGCCGAGAAGACTAAACCTTGAACCTGGAAGAAAACATTAATGATTCTCTCAGAAGAAGCTTCCAGGGGAGTTTGTGTTCATAAAAACAAACAATCAAACTTAAAACAGCAATCCAGGATGTTATGCTTCATTTTTCTTACCAAAAGAACGCAGAAATCCTGTTCTGATGAATGAACGAATTAAGTGCTTTCTGAGCTCCTATGAAACATATTTTCACCGAGCCAGTCATGTTTAAATAACCTGATCCATCTGAGATCCAGCAAACAGATGGTCGAGGCCAAACCACAGAAGAAAAGCTCTGAGATGGTGCAGTTTACTGAAGAAAGAGCTACTGCATCCGAACCTCAAACCTGAAAACCTGAACACACACCTTCTACAGCCTTCACTCACTCGGGCTTTACCTTTACTCGAATCATTTTCTCTTCTCTCTCTCTGAGGTGACAGATATATGATCCTTCCTGTAGGCTGTGTGGGCTCTCTCTCTCTCTCTCACACACACACACACACACACACACACACACCGGCTCTGTCCCGCTATCGCGTCATTTCTGAGATGCTGCAAACGCGTCTGTAAGAATGAAAACGAATTTCACTAATCAATACTGAAGATTCAGAGCAACTCTGGTGTCACACACACACACAGTCAAAGCAGAAACACACTCATTTCAACGCATTAGTGTGCGCGCGCGCGGTTCATGTTGGCTAATACTCGTTTTAATTTCTACTGGATCTGTAGAAATCGCTGCAGTGTGAAGCGCATCAGAGGAGACCAAATCCTTCCCAGCAGAGTCAGATTAACCCGATCGTGTTTGAAATGCTTCGCTTTCGTTCAGTCAAAGCAGCGGTTAGTAAAACCAATCATAATAATCAATCAATCTGGCACAGATATAGCTATATTTCTTTTTAAGTTTATATTTACAATTTTCGTTGAAGACGATTAATTTGAATGAACTCATCGATGCGACTGAACAGCAAAACATCTAAATTGTTTTTATCAAATAATTGCCGCATCAAACTTTTACAGTAAATGAGCGAGAATTAATGATCCAGATTTAGAATCGTCTCACCCAAAGTGATGGATCCGGATATCAGCAGAGACCGAGAGAAACCATCAGACCCGGGGACTCTCCCAAACCATTCAGAGATGAAGGAATTCGGAGGAAATCAGGAGGAAAAATCCACATCAGCCGCATTTGTCATGAGATAAATCCTCTTCGTGGCGCGCAGGTGAAGATCGGACTGACAGCGAGATCAGAGGATGAGGAAGAAGAGGAGGAGGAATCGAAGATGAAGATGAGGCATCAGTTAAACATGTGTTTTCGCGTCATTGTCTTCAGCGCACATGTGTGTGTGTGTGTGTGTGTGTGTGTGTGTGTTCTGGAGCAGCTCCAGTATCTCCATCATCGGCGGATCGCGGAGCACCTTCAGCCCGCAGTGCGCCTCACATCACCGGCTCAGACACACAGCAGAAGACCGCCGGACTCCGCTGGAGCTCCCCACAGAGAGAGAGAGAGAGAGAGAGAGAGAGAGAGAGAGAGAGACAGTCACTGCGGACGCGCACTGCCGCCCAATGGAGAAGATCTTCTGATTCCAGCAGCCATAATGCAGGTGAGACACACACACACACACTATACGATCTCTCACTCACACACACACATAGGTGTAATGGTGCTTCTACTGTACAGACTGTATTGTCCTTTGTCTTTTGAATTACAGGGACACTGAAAATGTCCTCATAAATCGCCTTCATATTGTAATACCTGTCATACCCATGTTATTATACACATTTGTGTCCTCATAAACCCGCACACACACACTTTGCATCAGCAGGACGTTGAAAGTTGATGTTTCTAATGATCTGGGATTCTGATGAGCGGCCCTGAACGAAGCCAGTGAGTGATGTTCCTTCTGTCCAGCACAGAAGCCGAGACTGACAGACTCATGCTGACCATGATTCCCGAGCACTCTCAGCGGGTCTGCTGTGATGTGCATGGCTGGACTGGACTGGGATGCGCTGGTGTGTGTGGAACGTGAGGCTCATGAATGGCTCTTGTTAGATTCGGACGCCTCTGAGGCCCCTTCTGTGAGGGGAATTTCGATGAAGGGCTCCGACGCGGAAGAAAAGAGCCCTCAGAGCCTGAGTGGGCCCTCTGTCCTCTCCGTGTCAGAGACGCAGGACAACGTGACTCCGTAATAAATGAAAAGACAGACAAACGCAGCTTTGATTGCGACAAAATTAATTGGTTCCATCATCTAGAACCGTAACCATGCACAGAAATCCAGCCAGACACCGCCATGCTAGAGCGGACTGTGTTTTAATAAGAGCAAAGTAAAAACTAGGGGGATAAAATATGGCATCAAAAAATGCACACTAATTTGCATTCTATATACAAAAAAAAAAAAAGAGATGAAGTAGATGAATTGTGGGAGATGAAGAGCAGAAGTTCCCCAGTTTCTGAAGTAAGATTATTGAATACATTTTACTAAAAAAAACTATATAAAACTATCTAAAAATATGAATTTTCTGAATATAAATGTATATAAATTATTGCTTATACTTTATTTTAAGGTATAGTAGTCTACTGAAATCTCAACTAACTGCATGTACTTACTATATGGGTAGGGATAGGGTTAGGGTTAGGGCATTATGTAATTATGCATCATTTATTGTTTTCATAACAGTAAGTGCATGTAACGTGTAACAAAGACACCATAAAATAAAGTGCTACCAGATTGTATTAACCCTTCGTTCACAAGCTGCCTAAAGAGATGATTCATCCTTGATTAACAAATGCATTTGCAATATTTGCTTTGTACAATTTATTATAAGTAAATATCACATGATCCTGTGCATACAACCTGAATTCTGGAAACGTTATAGAATAAAATGAAAACTTAAAGGCTTTCAAATCACATGAGCCAGTATTTTATTCACAATAGAACAGAGAACATAACTCATAAACGGAGAAATTAAATGAGCTCATTTCAGATTTGATGCCTGCTACAGGTCTGATTCAGCTGGGAGAACATCTAGCCACTAATGTAGTAAACTGACATCACATCTGTAACATACTGAGTTAGTCTCTCAGAAGTAAAGACGGGCAGAGGCTCTCCAGTCTGTGAAAGAGTGAGTAAAAAGATTGTGGAATACTTATAAAATAAAAATAAAATAATGTTCCTCAACATCATCATCAGCATCATCCAGAGATTGAGAGGAACTGTAGGAATCTGTGTGTGTGTGTGAGGGACAAGGCTGGAGATGTTTGTTGGATGCTCGTGGTCCTCAGACAACACTCATCGCTCGTCATTGACTTTACTATATGGGCCCTGGAATCCTTCCAGAAACACAAGCCTCCGAGAGACATCTACAGATGACAACTAAAGCTCTATCATGATAAAAGAGTCCGAATTTATCACTCTTGCTGTAAATCACGGACGCTGTGTCCTCTGTCACTTCAAGAGTGTTTACAGATGATTGCTTTGAGATGCGTAAAGGAAAAAGAGGCAAAGTTTGGAAAATGTGTGGAAAAAAACCTGTTACCATTTACCACAAATAAAGCTCAAAAACATGGTTACTATGACAACCACATAGTTTTACCACCGTATTCTGTAGCAAAACGGTGGCCGTACAAATTATAATCGATATGCAGAAAAAAACATGGTTTTACTTCAATGAAACCATGGTTAATTTCCGTGAGGAGAAAGCTGTGGTTTTCTGGAGAAGGTCAGCCATCCATCCTCTAACTCAAGACATTTCCACCCTGATCATCGCTCTAGCACCGTCTCTATCGAGGGTGAAAGAGCCGCCATGAACACATACAGTCATCAAAATAGACCGTATCATTATCGTATTATCCACTTCGACAACAAAGTCAAGAGTGCAGTCAGAGTACGAGTGCTGCTTTCTTAAGCTTTGCTTGATTGTCAGAACCAGGTTCCAGGTTCCCCTGCAGCTGAGACACAGAGCCCTGGGAGCTGTATCTTGATGGATCGCAGGATTCCTCTGGGTCTTCTGACAGCTTCAGCTTTTTCTCTTTCTGACACTCGGATCAGATCGTGCATTTCAGTCAAGAACCACAGCGCAAGACTTTAACCCTTTCCTCGCCGGCGCATGTGAAACAAGACTCCAGCGTTTTTAATGATGTTCAGGTAGACGTCAGAATACTCTGTTGTATGAATGTACTGCATGAACATGTACTGTAATAAACGTCATTTTATTCCAGCGTCAAAGGTCGTGTTTTTTAGCAACACTTGAATGTAGGTAAATCTTTGCGCAAAAGCTAAGAAAATCTCATTTTGATTAAATGCTACATCTGGATTATATTCAGTATATAATTAAAGCAAAGCTGCAGTAGATGTCTGCCATCAGTTCTCCTAAGGCTTGTCCAGGCCTTTAACACTTTCATTAACACACAAATAGAAGTGTCATTCAGGGGATGCGTAATAGCGCCCCCTGTATACTACAACAGTGAACACACAGTAGAGATGTTCAGAAACAACACCAGCTTTAGAAGGAAACAGTTTCAAATTCTCTTATAGTTCTATTCACTTTTGTTCTATTCTGTCGTAAGCGTTCTCGCACTTAACAGGTGACCACTTCAGGAAAAATAGATCAGTACTGTATGTTAGCTTGAGCAGGACTGAACCCTGAAGAAAGCGCTGGAGCAGCAGTGCAGATTCATTTACTGCAGGTCCAGGCCAGCACAATTCATTTGAGTTCAGGTTTAGAGTTGAACTCGCGACAGTCGTATCCGCTCGTGTGTCTTCTGCATTCAGCAGCGAAGAACAACTCCGGCGAATGATGCAGCAACGTGTGCCTTTGTTTGGCAAATCTGGTGAATTTGATTCTTTTGTGATGAAGCACACACTGTGAGAGTTAGCGGATCGAAGGACGGCAGTACATCACCGATTACACTGACAAAAGCTCTTTCACCGTCTAACAGCATGCAGACGCTTGAGATCTCAAATTTGTGCTTTACAAGAAGCCAGCGCCTGTTTACACGGCCGGCCTGCTTAGCAAAGGCTGTTTTTCACAAATGAAGCAGTCGTGTGAACAGCATCTATTACCGTTTACTGATGCTATCTGCTGCTTTTTTACTGCGTGTACGAATCCAGCACTATTCACCCGTCGAGACTGCACTCCGTGGTCATGACAAAACATACTACATAGAGTATGTGACCAATGCTGGTAAAATGAGCTGAAAAGAAATAGTTTCACATCCCATATTAAAATCTTTAGTTTAAAATGATATAAGACTTGAAACGAGTGAGCTAGCCGTCTGAAGGTGATATAGTCAGAAAAATCAGGTTTGTAACCAAAGCAAACCCAGTTTGATTTCTCACGTCATGACCCCTTTAAAATAAATCTGCCTTTAAAACTGTTAAACTCAGCCTTGGAGTCCAGTACTGTTATCATGTACAGGGTCATCGCTGCGGTCGTTTAATAGTATGAACACGTCTACTGGCCACTGACACTTCTGCCCGGCGTCTGACACTCAATACTGGACTTGAGTTGTGCTGAGGTTTTCATCGGGACGTGTGCCAAGCCTTACATTCGCTTTAATTGATCGCAAAAACTCATCCAATGAAGCCAACAGGGAGATCACTGGTAACAACCACAAAAGATGGTCGAGCACATGAAGACTCAATGAGGAATAAAAGAGAGATCAGACACTCAGGATGAAGCCGCGTATCCAGGGTCAATTAAACATCTCGTTAGCCAGTCAAGGCACTGTCGTGATGTCACGGGACGATGGCGAGTCCCACGAGAGGCATAAAGCGCTCAAGCGTAATGAATGCAGACGGAAGCAGCGTGAAGACGAGGCTAGGATTGGGAATAATGAAGAGAGAAGGAGAACGGCCTCACGATGACGTCACACACTATTAAATGAGTCAGACCTGGAGAAATGGCCAATAAATGATCATGACAATCATGTTTTTCACAGCGGTCGATATCAATTTATCAACATTTCTGCTCCAGAATTACAGCTGTAGACACCAGAAACATTGTGCTCTGTGATCACACTTTTAAATTGTTTACACTTTTCCAGTCATTTTTCCTCAACAAAATAAATATCACAGAACAATGACATGTATATATTTATATTCACATGACTTAAATCGTATTTCACGCTTCCTCATTAATAAATAACAGCGTGTTTGTCGTGCAGTCCAGGGAGAGCGAAGGTCAGATGGAGCTCGGTGACCGACCCGAACTCTCTGAGCTCTGATAGGACAAGCAGATAATAGGCTGATAGGGACCAAGGAATCAGTTAGTACAGATAATACACTAAAATTCGACACAGTTGAACCCTAACCCTGGCCTGAGCAACTATTATAGCAGAAGAAGGAGACGCTGCGGGTTTGTAGCGCCGCAGGAGACAGCAGAAAGATTCGTTTAGTGTACTATTTAGTGTACTATTCTGCTACGCTCAAAAGCATCTACTTCGTCTTCACAAAAAAGCACAGTTTAAATAGACCAATTGTAATTTATGGCCCACATTTCAGAAAAGTAGCCAGCCATTCTAAAATTGGCCGTTATTACTAGGGAGATAAAAATGACTACCGTTTCTATCTTCGGAGTGTAATGGGGACTTTTCTTAAAAGTATGCAGCCTCGGTGACGTACGTGAAACGCTGTGAAAGTTGAGACGCTCGATATCTGCAGTGCCCGGAGATCTTTCGATCAGCTTCTGGCTCCATCATTCTCTAGCGGCTGGAGTTTGAGCAGGAGGAGAGGAAAGCTCTGCTGCCTGATTATTTGTTGACTTTGTTAGCGTGCTGATGACGGTCTGATTGGACGCCGGTTACGGGTTTATATGGTTTTGATTGCACACATAAAGCAACTGGAGAAGGTTGTGACGACCTTGTGGAGATTTAATGACAGCAGCTGTGCGTCTCTTCCATAAAGAGTTCTGTTCGGGCATCTGGCGCTCAAATGAATAATCATCAGACGGGGCTCTAATAAAACACATAAATATGTAACCGCAGGTGGAGGAAGACGAGCGGAGCTTTATCTGAGGTTGGTTTAGTGATGCCTGATTGGCAGTGGCCTAGATTCTCTGTCGTCTCCAGACCGTCCCATTTCTGCTGCGCGATGCTGTAAAGTGTGTCAGTCTGTCCCGGGAACATTTGGCAAAGCGGAGGAGCTTTTTCTGCCCCCAACGATTCTTCTTCTCTGTCCTTCCCTCTCTCACACACACACACACACACACACACACACACACACACACGTGTCAGGCGACAGGGAGATCGTGTTGAGTGGAGTAGAGCCCATCAGAAGGGTTAGGCTATAGGAATACTGGCTAAATATACAGTAGACGTCATCTGGAGCTGCATTAAAGGTTAAGAGTAGTGTCGGGTCTAATTAGTCACTAAGTACTAACTAATGCAATATAAATAAATAGGGATTACTCTTACCTTTCTGTTACTTCTTATGTAACTGAACTTAACACTGTGTACGAACATTTCTAGTGCATTAAAGTCTAACATGAACATGCATGAACAGTAATGTAAGCCGTAATTAGTATATTAATGGTTAGTTAACAGTGACTCTAATCTAAAGTGTGACCAGAATAATTAACGCAGTTATCTATTATTGATTTGAAATAATTAAAAGAACGCTTTCGTGTCTATCCTTGTATCATTAACTTGTCGAGGTTGATTTAGGATTTAGTAATAAGTAATTAAATACTTTTTGAAGAGAGTCATTTGTACAGTAATCTAATTACCCTGTTGAAGATGTAATTAGTAACAAGCAATTAATGACTTTTTTAGAATAGCTTACCCAACACTGGACCTAAAAGTTAGTCATCTCAATTTATTCTTTAAGAACAAATGAAAACATTAAAACATTGACTAGTCTAATCTGAACCTTAAATATAAGACTGGTTACCTCTTGGTAAACTGCTAGTTAGTTGAACTAGTTCTGAAGACACTGTGTTAAAACGGAGACTAAGTTTATGTAAGCGTTCTAGATCTGTTGCTCTGAATCTGCTCGGGAAGCATTTACTGAGAAAATATTAATTATTTAAATTCATTTAAATGCCGTAAACAAGACGTGAGATGCTGTTTTTGTAAATCTAATGAGGACCAAATATTTAAAAGGATGATTCCATCTGATTATTTAAAATGCAGTACTACATTAAATACACTAATAATTAGTTGTTTTTCATTTTAATTCAATGAAAAAAAAAAAAAAAACTGATCCTCTGAGTATCTTCAGACATGAGATTCTTCACTGATTTAATGAGGAAAACATTAGATGCATTTTGTATTTAATAAATGTTACCCCTTTCAGTTTATTAAATAAGATTCGATTAGACAAAGTGCTTTTTTGTCATTATATGTGATTCAGGAGTATAAAAGAAAAGAAAATATAGTTTGTACATCACTTTTCAGTTTTTCGTAAACTGCATGAGATGGAGAGTTTCTGGATGTGGAGGGAGTTACAACTAGTTTCGTTCTGAACTTGATGACTGCTGTGAAAAACAGGCAAATATAAAAGCAACCAAGACTCAACACTTGGGTCTGCTTTTTCTCATTTTTAAAAGAAAGAAATAAGAAAAAGAGCGTTTCCATGACAACCATTAAAAATCACCTCATCTCCAGTCATTTCGTGAAGCTTAACTCCAAATTTGCTCTCTTTTAAAAGTCATAGTTAAACTTCAGGTTTTTATCACTCTTGCGAAATTGGATTAATTTGCAGCCTAAATGGAGTTCCATGCCATGCACAGAAGCGGTGTAATAAATAGGCAAAATCTCATTTAAATTGCAATAATAATTGAAGCACGGTCCCAGCGAGTCATTGTGAAATAATGATGTCTCTTTCAACTTCCATTACGCAGTTTGATTTTCAGAATGATCAAAGCTGTTGAGTTTCTTCATCACATTCTTTTAGAAAAGCGCTTCGTTTCTAAAGATTTGAAGCTCAAAAGATTGGATCAAATATTCACTGTTGAATGGCATGACATAAGTGCATCAATAAAATAAAGAGCAAACATGTACTATGAAGAGAAGTGTTAAGAGCATGCTGGAATAATCACAATAACGTCTGCAGATGCGTCTCTGAAGATCAGATGTTTCAATCTTCTTCATTAGCATAAGATAAAAGATGCACACAAACACACAGTAGATCCTGGTGGAAAACAGACAGAACAACACTGCGCTTTCTGCCCAGTACGTCTGAGAAAGTTTCTGTTTTACATCCACATGATCAAAGCACTCGTATATGGAACATAATGCTTGACGGATCACTGTATTTGTCCAGAACCGTGCTACAGCCTCCGTACACCGGTGTGTGTGTGTGTGTGTGTGTGTGTGTGTGTGTGTCTGTGTCTCTGTGTGTGTGTGTGTGTGTGTGTGTGTGTGTCTGTGTCTCTGTGTGTGTGTGTGTGTTACTGTGTCAGATCTGCTGGTTTTTCCTGCTGATACATTAAACCGTAGCAGATAAACTCTTGTAGTGTGTATTGGTATCAGATAAGCGTGTGTGTGTGTTCTGTGGGTCTACAGGGCTTCTTTATCTCCTCTATCACTGCTGTATGTTTATAAGGGCCTGCTGTAATCTGATCAGATTCTCCTCAGAGGAGCTTCACACACACACACACACACACACACACACATGTTGGTTTTTGTGATTTCTGGGGTCTCTCCATAGGTGTAATGGTGTTTCTACTGTACAGACTGTACACACACACACACAAAGAGAGACACAGACACACACACAGACACATACCTGCAGACACTCACACATTTATTAATTTATTTTTATTTGTTTTGAATGTTTCATGTTTAATTTCAGTTTTATGGTTTTATTATCTGGCCAAAGGATTGACCTGGAAATTATCCAGCAGCCTAATGAATGTACCGAAATACCAACAAATGCATATTGTCCTCGTGAGTAAATACATCAGCAGCTCATCAACGAGTCTCGGTATCAAGAGTTTAACCATCAGCCGGTAACGAGCTGGAGACTAATCAACCTGTCCTGAACTCATCTGACCAGCTTCACCTTGGTGAACTCTTCACTGTCAGACTGACCTCGCGCTCCGTTACTTTACTTAAATATGAATCATTTCTTGTGTCGCATAAATTTAAGATGAGTATTTCCAGCAGCGTTAACAAGAGACTCGAGTTCAGCACGCGAGCTTCTCTTCATATTTACATTTTATTGTGATATTTCCAGCTTTCATGTTCATTTTAGTTAAACGTTTGATTTTGTGTGTGTGTGTGTGTGTGTGTGTGTCATTTATATTAGTTCTTTGAATGTCTGTATAGTTTTAGTTATTTTAATACAGGTTGTTTCAGCTGCTGACATACATTTTTATAACATCACACACTAATCCAAGAACTGCATACAAAAGGCATCACAAACACATCTTGATGTGAGCGTTATAGAGAGACCTGTGTGTTTTATGAATCTGAAAACTGAGAGGGAGTGTGAAGGAAAGACTGTGTGCAAGCAGTTAGTAGACTCTGTAAATGAGAAATGATTGTTTTAATTATTTAACATGGCTGACGGCTTATATAAACTTAACTTTTATTCTATTTCAACAAACAGAAATCAGTTTATATGTCCAGTTAACTACACACGACGGCTCGTGTAAACACACACATGCTGTTGATCACCAGCTGGAGTGCCACGCCGTTATGTGTGTGTTAGCTCTGTCTGTGTTTCGCGGTCATATTTAGGTCTTTTATTGTGAAATGCGTCTCCCATTGTGTCTGTGTTCCCATGTCATGTTTTAAGGACTCTTATTATGAAGTTCTGCCCTTGTTCTGCCTCTGCCCGTGCTATTCCTCAGGATTATTCTTGTGTTTTCTCTCCACCATTCCTGTTTACTGATGTCTGACCCTGCTTGTACCACCATGTTTTTCAATAAAGTTTTGCAATTGGATCCACGCGCCCCAGTCCCCTTCGTTACAGAATACTCCGCCAAACAAGGATCCAGCAGCTTCTCGTGTGGACACTGGTCAGGTATGGACACCACTAGAATCTTATTCACACTGTCGCTGGAGAGCCATACCAGAGAACTTTTAGCCATTGCTAACTATTCAGCTTTACTGTACATTACTCTTATATTTTGTGATGGCATAAATCAGCTGTTAGGGACCACGTTCTTCCTTAGCTCAATTTTTGGACTTTGCTTTGATGTGTGGTGGCTCTGCATTCACGGTTGGTGTTGCAGAGGAGGAGGAACGCAACACTAGCGCTGGGCCCGTGACAGTAAGGGCGAATGCATTGGAGTGCGGTCGCAAAATGTTGGACATCACAGCGCTTCGGCACACCCCAACTGCCTTTGTGCAGCCCAGTCAAGCACCAAAGGTCCTCACGAGCCTAGTGAAGTCATCGCCACGTCACATCTTCGCTGACCAGCCAGAGCCACAGCACAAGATGGCCGTCACACTCCGCCCCCTTGTCTCCACTTTAAAAGCAGTTTGTGTTTGTTAATCTAACTGCTGAGTATTGAGTGTTTATCCTCCTTGCAAAGCGTTTCTAGTTCCTTAGTCTTGTCTTATTTTCTTTCCCCTGTGTTTTGATCTCTGCCTGGTTTCTGGTTTCTGGTTTCTGCTCGGTTTTGCCCCTTTGGACACTGCTCCTCGACCGACCCACGCTATCCAGGATTATTCTTGTGTTCTGTCTCCACCATTCCTGTTTACTGATGTCTGACCCTGCTTATACGACCATGTTTTCCAATAAAGCTTTGCAATTGGATCCACGCGCCCCAGTCCCCTTCGTTACAGTTAGAGAGGAACTACTCTGTTCTGAGCATCTCTGGAGCCGAAGACGGATCCGCACATGATGAATGAATACACTCAGCCAATCAGAGAGCTCCAAGCCCTGCAGGGACCAATCAGAAGTGTCCTGCAGCTCCCTCGCTCCGGCAGAGACAAATGAGAGAAACACAGCGGAAACTGACCCGATTTGAGCAGCTGTGGCGTTTAACCGGTGTCTATTAACACCTACATCTGTTCTACAGCAACCATTCCTTCCTTTACAAGCAGCTTCACACGAGTCTGTGAACTCCAACCACGGACTGTCACTGCTTTAGGAAGAAGAAAAGAAATCAATGATGACCTCGTTTTTCTCTCAAACAATAACTGGAAGCACTTTGAAATATGATTTCTCTTTCTCCAGAATCTATTACACAATTAGAAGAGAGTCATAAATTGGCTTCATGGGGACCTCAGGCTGCACACTGACCTGATCCTCAGAGTCTTCATCTCACTTCAGAACATTCAGCTTCAAACGTATAAACATAACCATAACTATTACTATAACCTAGAGCTAATGAGTTAACATGTTCGTTTGGGCAATTTATTATGATTTTTGTAATAAAATATCCAAAAACCACTTGCACAGTGGTATATATTTTATGCAGTTATGTTCTTACGTTATCTCAAAAGCTCTGTAGGATTTGTAAATTCAAAGAAATTACAGATTTATATAACGAACCATGCCTGTCCCTTGTTGCCTATCAATGATGCAATATCCGCGCTATCCTCGGTTTCCGCCTATGAATACTAGGGTTGGCAGTATGGCACCGGTACCCAAGTAACCGGTATGTACCGAACCGAATCAAAACGTGAATTTTTTATCAATCTATTCAACAACTCTATGCCACCAAATCTACGGCATTAATAAGCGAGCGCACCACTGATGCTGTCGCGCGGTAAATCATTTCCGCGAGAGGAAAACACATCTACATGCAAAGAAACGGGAGCCTGCGAGATCATTTCAAACCCTCGCACGCATGATATGTCATCTGCACGCGATTATTCTTGTACTCGATCTTCTCTCCCCTGCTTGCGCGAACACTTTTATTTTCGTCAGTCGTGGGGCGGGGCTTGCTGTTTTAGTTGTAATCTCAAATGTCATTAGTTATTCCCCTTTTCCAGAAGTCAGTATTGGATGCCTGTGATAAGATGATTCATTCACTTGACTTGAGACACTGGAATTGGATCATATGTTAGTTATTGTTTAATAAGCTTATTTTATTTATTCATTAATTATTGATTTTGTCTTTTATTTAATGTAATTTGAGGTATTGTTCATAGAGTAAATGCTTTATAAAGGATGAACTGACTCTGTACTAATGCTTAACCAATGATTCATAGTGTGCAGGTATTATAAAGTGTTACTACTTTTATTTACATATTTTTAAGTATCGATTCAGGCACTGTTTAGGCACCAGAACCATTTTAAAAGTATCAATTTGGATATCGAAAAAACCCTAAACGATACCCAACCCTAATGAATACTACGGCAACACATGTGGATAAATGCGGAAGTGGTAGTTATTTACTATTTCCATATCATGGATCATGATTACAATCTCCACAATCCCAAAAAAACATAGATGTTTACAAACTGAGGCAAGTTGATATTAAAACAAATAAACGAGAACAAATATCGGCGTGGCGTTTCCAAAATGGAGGCAGCTTCACAAAACCTCAGACTGGTCAGAGACTCCACTCTCGTGTGTGTTTTAATAGACGGGTAAGCAGATATATATTATTCATTATGTAAGTAATAGTAATAGAAGTAATAGAACTTCACCTGTTTTGAAAATGCGACCTCTAGTGGTGAAAACTTTTTGCCTATTAATAATCATATTGTGCCTTTAAAGGTGCCATAGAATGCATTGAGAGAATATTTTAAATTGTTCTCTGATATGTACATAGAAGGTATGTAGCT
>JAUMHQ010000009.1:2607762-2618446 GCA_032361165.1 Enteromius paludinosus | reverse complement strand
GCGGGGATATGCAAATGTGGTGAGCGTAACTATTACACCTCTAGACTGTTACGAAACAGTCTGTGTTGTGTTGGAATCTGACAGTTTTTCAGTCGTCTTTTGGGGTTGCTTCAAGAAGCATCCCGTGGAAAGAGCAGGAAAACAGCAGACTTGGCAACACTAAAGACGAATGCAGCTATATGAGTCTAATGTTTGAGATACGAGCACAAAAATAATCATCCTCTTATATTTCTATCATATGATGTAGTTTAGTAATATCACACCAGCTGTAGCGCACTGATTGGACGATCAATCATACCGGTTAATGCAAGTCAATATTGTGTTACATGTGTTACAGTATTGTCTTCTGAAAACTACGGTTAGTCTACGGTTTTTAATCATTTTGAAAGAGTCAATGATTCAATGACTTCTTCATTCATAAACGAATCAGATGTTTGAACAAATCGGCTGAGTGAATGATTCAATGACTCGCTTATTAAGACAGGAGCAAAACAAAAACATTAACCATACAGTATTATTTACAACAATGCTTCTGAAAACAATGTTATGCCACACTGTAGCCTTAATAATACATGTGTAATCAATTCTATATTGAATCTATGTTTCTCTAATGTGTTTTCAATGCTTTTCTCTTCTAACACCATCATGATAATTTGAGGGGTAATTTCTCAGACAACTCTGATGTGCTATTCATCTGTGATTAATCTGTCAGAGCACTTGTGAAATTTATTAAAGATTTTCAGCTCTTGACAGCTCTACAAAAACCAACAATAACTATATCCCTTATAACACCAATGCGCTCACACACACACACACACACACACACACACACACACTTGTGTGTCTCACGATCCGGATCATTTGACCCTCACAGATGGCATCATGACACACATATATAAAATCATCTGTTCAGCTGGACTCATTTGCATATTTAGTGTCACATTATACGCCGTATTAGCACAGAGTGTTTGTGATTCGCATTCAACAGGAAGACAGACTCTCACAAACACACCGGTGTTTCATCGCAGAGCTCAAGGACGACAAACTCTGCTCCTCTGCACACGGACACACACAGTAAAGAAAAAATGGCAGCTGTTTTTACCGTAAAATATACGGTAGCAACTTTTTAGGTTTTATGGTTTTAACTTAAATTTACATTTAAATACCAGAATTTCATTAACTGATTTAAAGTTAATATAGCAGCCTACCGAAGCACTGAAATCTGTCTTGTTCCTCTGAAATACACCAATAACCACCAGGAGGTGATGAAAAAATGTCGGGGTATGTCCATTACAGTTATTCACTATTAATTATACATTCTTTCCCCAAAAACAGTATGCTACTGATGTCCAGTACAGTTTTTCACTGAACACAGTATATAGGGGAGCGTACTATTAACAGGTACTTTTCACAGTAGCATTTTTACAGTCTTTTACTGTTAAACTGCCGGTTGTACTTTACAGCGCAGGTCTGATCAGCTGTTGTGTGTGTGATGTTGATTTGATCAGGGGGAGAACCTCTGATTCATGACATCTAAACACGGTAAACAACAGCTAACTGCGGTAACAGAGCATTAGTCAGCAGGAAGCCCAAAGCGCCCCAGTCTGAACACTGCTGAACTCCACCACTAACTATCTTCTTCCAAATGATGTAATAAATGTCGTTCTCATCCGTCATCCTCATCTGAGACCTTCAGCATTAACCAAAGCCATTAAAGACTTTCATGGGATTTCTGTGCAGCACTTAACCCAGTTATCCTCTTTTTAACCCCTGCTTTTAACCTCGGCGGACACACTGTAATTTGAGAAATGTGTCATTTTCAAACAGGGTTTGAGTGTTTCAACCCCAGGTTATGAGAGCTAGTTAACCGCACACGACAGGGTTAATTAACACGCCGTTCAAGTATGAGAAGACACAAACAACCAATCATAAACTGAGCAGCGCAGGACTCATTAAATATTCATGAGTGTAAATGTGTTAATTGGACTTTTATTCTTTAAAAAAAAACTATCAAAAATTAAATATAAATATCACAAAAAAAATCTAAACTTAAAAATTGAATAAGCTGCTTTGGAAAGTAACTGAAACAAAGTGCTACAAAAAAATACTAAAACTGAAATAAAAAAATAAAGCTAAATAGACGAAACTAACAACACGGCAAAAATAAAACACAGAACAGTTATCGATGAACGTTTAGTGATAATGATGGCAGATAATGTGTCCTTGCTTTTTTCTTTTCTTTAAAATCTTTCTTTCTCCAGTCTCTCTCTCTCAGTGTTTGATGAACGTGTTTCTGAGATTTCACTGCGAATCTGCACTTCCACAAACGACCCAAAGAACAAATGAACAAACGACCTTGAGTGACACACACACACACACATCCATCCGAGCGCTGGTTTGATCTTTCGCTGACTCTGCGCTTATTCCTGTCCTTGAACTCGGTAACCAGCACACGTGAACCTCTGGAATTAAAACCCAAGAAACTTGAACATGTTTTATCAGCGTCGTCTTTGATCGCTCGACTTTTGTTTTCCTCTGCTCCTCATGCTCTGTTTGCAGAATTCATGTGTTTGGAATCACAGATTACAGAATATTTCATCATGGTGAGTTTGCAGGTGAAGGGAGACTTTGAAAGCGTCTTCAAAGGTGCCACAGACGTTTCCCCGGAACTCACAGAAATCAGAGTTTTCCAGCATGTTTGTTCCTGACACTCATGATTAATGAATGACTTGATGAGCGGTTTCAGAGACGATCAGAAGAATAACGGCAGAACCTATGATGAAAACATACAGACTGACCACCTGACTAACAGAAAGAGCCTGAGGTCACCTGACACACGAACACACGCCTGTTGTCAAGGAGACACACCTGTCAATCAATCACTCAGTCAGTGCGAGAGTAAAATGGTCCAGCATGGTCCAAGAAAACTCTTCACTAGGTGATCACCCGATTATCAATATCTATATCAACAAAAGGGCATTACTGTCACCAAATCTGACCGGCTGATCAGAACTATAAAAAAAAAAAAAAAAATCACAGGAGCAGCCGTCGAAGTCAAAAACTGGACTAACTACAGACGAGATTCTACTCAAAACACCCAGATCTAAAACTTTAGAGAAAAAGTGCAACTACAAGTTTTTGTAAAGATGAATGTAAAACCTCTTCAAGCCCACATAAAGAGGAGTAAACTGAATGGAACCCAATGTCAATATGGTCTCTTAAAGTGAACTTCCTATTGTTCTGCATTATTTTTGAATTCATTTTACCAAAAAGACACTGTTAAAAGTGATGCTCTTCCTCAGTATTTTTGTAATTTTTCAGAGCAAATGACTAAACATACCGCACATGAGACACTGATCAAAATCAGGTGAGTTTGATTGAGACATTGCTTTCATCCTCACTTCATGAAACTCTTCTCAGGAGACAAGACTCCATATCTTCTTTTTGATTTTGATGATATGAAGCAACATTTAATGCCAAGACTTTCTGCTCTAATTAAAGATTTCAGGCTTCACATTGTAAGAATACTAATGAAGAGCAATGACAAATACATTCGAGTCTAAGTGTGAGAGATCAAACTCAGTTTAATCAGGTTCATTACTGCTGCTTAAGCAGCTGGTGGCGCTATAGAGTATACAGAGAGCATCCCTGATCATCGGCCGACTCACTGAATCTCAGACAGAATCAGGTTTATCAGTCTGTGATAGAAACACAGAAGGTGATGAGCAGAATCTGCGCTTCATTAAACTGTAAAGTTACAGTAAAGCAGGAATCACCGCTGCAGACTCCCATGAGGCCCTGTCAATTAAAATATCAAACCGCGTGTTTATTATGAGGGATTTCTGCATGCGGTAATAAAGGCAAAACAAAGCTTATGTATAATTACAGGATTAGCAGGAAAGCAGCGTTTTATCTGGCTGTGGTAATTGGATGTGAGTTTACGCTGACATGAAGTACCTGGACAATCAAAGCGCTCATTATTCATAATCTCGTTGCGCTCAAAAGATTCATTATGGTGGGGTGAAATGAAAAGCCGTGCTGGGCTCTCGAGCCTTTTATTCTCACCAAAAAAAAACAACGACGGCGGTGTTTTGGGTCAGACCCGAGTGGAGCTAATTCTGCCTTTAGTTCTGAAGAGAAAAAACACTGGAATTAGACGCTAATAAAGCATCACTGCGGGAATAAACCGACGGGATTCACACACACACATCCATCACCAAGAGTGAAGGAACGCCAAGAAAACATAAGTTCGGATCTTCGCTAAACACACACACACGTGTTGTGTAATGCTCCGTCTGTCTGGTACTCATCCGGCGTGATGGATCTAAAGCTGTGCTCTCCTGAAGCTCCTGTGAGACTGTAATGCTGCACAAACACCAGTCTTTCATCACAAGTTTGAGATGATCAGGAAGTTTGACCTATTTCTAACAGGGTTGTAAAGGTAGCAAAAGTTAGTTCTGCAACCCTTCCAGGATAATTGTTGCAACCCCGGTTTATAATTGAACTCAAGTGTTATTAGGATAGAACGATGTAAAAAACAAACACAGTTAAATGATTTTATGATTAATAAATTATATCCAGCATGGAAACCCCTAATTATAATTTCTTCTTTATTTCCTGCACATTTCCTCTGCTGTGTCTTTCCCGCTGTCTTCTGTAAACGCTGTATGTTGATGTCACTGGTCTGTCATGCCCAGCGCTTCAGATTAAAAAAAGTGTTTTTCACTGTCATCCACAAAAACAAACCCTTTCTATCTTCAGTATACAGCCTTTAAAAGCCATATAAATACTTTTAAAAGATGGGTTTTTTTTGAGCAACACTTTACAAGTTAATTAATGCATTAACTTTCATTAACTAACAATAAGCAATGCATTGGTTATCTTAGTAATCTTTATTAACATGAAATAATATTAGCAGATGCAGAAGTATTGACCCATAACAAATGAAAGCTTACTGTAAGTTACAGTCATTTTCCTCCTGTCGAGCATCAGATTGTGTTTGCAGCTGTAATTTAATAATTAAGGCTCATCCCGAGCGGATCTCAACCTGATGACATTCAGACGTTCTCTGATGCATTATGGGAAGATCGTCAGACGATAACCTTCCCTCAGCATTAAGCATAACTTCATATTCAGCATCGATCAGCAGCACGCAGTTATGAAGGCGAGCTGATTGTGTGTCACGCTGCATCACTAATCGATGGCTTATTTTTACTTCCAGTTTGCTGCATTAATATTTGAGCGTGAACATCCCCTGGACTGGAGATCTCAGCGAGTTCATCACACTGTCCTGTTCTGCTCGAGATGATGAATTCAGCTTCACCGCTGCAGGAATCAGTTGCTAGGAAACCATCATCTCTGCGCTAAACTTTCAGAACTCTGTTTGCACAATTAGACGAATGTTCATTCACACACGACTCTGAGAATCACATGGACGCTTGCAGTGCAGTGACTCTGGGTGGAAACTGATCCTCCAGTCGTTTTGAAGCATTGTGAAGGGCTTTATTAAGTTTGATGTTAATCAGACAAACACAGCGCGGATGCGGTTGCCATGGTTCCTGTCGGGCTGTATTGGTGTGTTTGAAGAACAAAGGCATGTAATCATCTTCTGTGGTTAATTAGGGCTTATAAGCTTCATGTCCAGTCCGCAGGCGAAAGTCAAGTGCTGTAAAGCAGAGCGGCTAAATAAAGACTGATTTCACTCCTCCTGTTTCTTGGAAACAGTGTTGAGATCCTGCTGAACGCCTTTAAACACATCGAATCATGCTGAGCTACAAGTGTTACACTCAGGAGAGTGAGTGAGTGTGTGTGTAAAAGAGAGAGAGAGAGAGAGAGAGAGAGTCCTGTTGTTACTGGTATAATCAATAAAATGTGCGGACCTCCAGTTTTTGAGAATCAGGTGACTCAGAGCTGAACTCTCCTCGCCGCACACAATGATAGATTTACTCTCGTTATCAGATCAATTGCACTCAGCTTCTGTTTTCTAACCAGACTTTAGGCACTTTGGTGTTTGTGACTCGAGAGATGTTTGAAGAATTGAGTTGAATTAAGCAGGAATGACAGGAAGAGGAATTTTATTTCAGAGAAACACCACACGTGTGGAGCATTCTGGGAAATAAAACATGTTTTGAAGTCCCTTCAGCCAACACTGAAAGATAGTTTTGACAATATCTGAAGAAGTGAAGTTGAACATGAATTAATTCCGTCTTTCTTCCAGTTGCTTCATTCAGCGTCTCATCCGGAGCTGCTCTTGTTTCAGAGGCTGTGTCTGCTCATTGTCATTCTCTTTTCATCACTTCTTTATTCCAGCTTTTCTCTGCTCTTAATCTCGTGTTCGGTTCTCTTCTCTCGTGTCGCGTCTCCTCTCCGTCGGGGAGTTTTAATTAAAGCAACTATATTTCACAGGCTTAGCAAATAAATCCAGACTTCCTGCTACAGTTTCATGACCTCAGACTCGTTCTGATTTAATGTCGGAGGAAACGAGGGAAGAGCAGGACTTGTTTATCCTGCAGCGTTCAGACGCTGTGCTAACACACACCTGGTTTTATGAGTGTTTTGGGGACATTCTGAAACTCAGTACATTAAACTTCATAAACATCATTAATAATGACTCTGTGTAGACAAACTTGAGTTTGGTCTTTTAAACACTGCTTTAATGCATTAAGCTAGGTTCGATTTGGATTAAGCCCTGCAATTTTGGATAAAAAACAAAAAAAACACTGGATGGAAACGCTAAGATACGCATGCATTCTAATAATGTGCATATAATCGCATTAATATAACACATGCGCATAAACTAGGATTCATTTTGAACTCCTTAATGTGCATCAAAGCATCACGTGACTTTGTGATGTTACAGAATAAAGCTGGATCAAGCGGACTGATCTCGGTGCACAGCATCTCAAACAATGCTTGAGCAAAGTGTTTGAAAATCATGTTTTTTGGAAGGAAACGTAGCTATGGAAACACTGCAAGATGAATACTGCCCCTTCAGTGTTATTTGTTTTCAGAGATACTTCTTTTAAATATTTTGAAATTGAGTTTTATTTGTAGTATACTATTATACTTACAAGAAGAATATTTTATACTTTTGTTTTTATTTCAGCTAGTTGCCGGTTAGGTAACGTCATGTACTAAAATAACTCACACTGAAATAAAAGTTAACAAAAGCAATGTTTGTGTAGTTATTTATTTGAATACATTAAGTTAAAATAAGAAACGATGTAGAATAGTATCTCAATCTCTAATGTCTATAAAACATTGATTTCCACAAATAACCTCATGATTGATTGATTGAGTGCTAAGGTAATCTGAAGGGTTTGAAGCTGGTTTACGCTCATCTGCATGGCTTCGGTTACTCACAGACACAGGATGAGCCGATCCTGGACGCTGCTGGGGTTTATTCAGGGACGTTCAGTTCAAACAAACACCACTAAAGATGGAGAAGGCGGCAGCGCAGCGACTCTTTGTTGGCTGTAATTGAGCTGATTGTTTAGCGTGAGTCGAGCAGAAACCCCCGGGAGATGAAGTCATCTTCTCAGCGGGATCTTTCTCACATGTCTGTGCTTTCTGGGTGGATGACATCAGCTCTGCTGCAGCTCATTAATTGTGCAGCAGAATCAGACGGGGAAAATTATCATGTGTTGGATTTACTCAAAATATACGTGGGTCAGTGACATTTAAACGCCTGCCATAATAGTGAAAAACACAAGTGATTTTATCAAACAATTTCTGCTTTTAAAGGTTTCAAAGAAGTCTGGGAAGAATAAAATGTTATAATGTGGGTGAAATAACGTTTCATTGTCATTCACTGTAACACTTATATTTGTGTAAAAACTGAAGCAAACTTATTCTGACCTGTAGTCTAAAATATATTAAAGAATAAATCTGCATACTAAGTTAACATACATATTAAATTAATTAGTCGTTTAATGTCAAAAACAGATTCTAGTGGAAAACATGCCTGAATGAGATTATACCATGCCTTAAAACACCCAGAAATTAACACTCAACACTTTTTATTCCAAAGTAACTTTTGAGTTGATCTTTTTGACCGACACACAATTGAGATGTTGTGTAGTGCTTTTCTTGATACAATCAGTGGCTTATCAGTGGCACACATGTTCTGTGTACTGTTTTTAGGTCCAATAAATAATAAATATAAGAGAAAACGATTGTCTTTTTTAACACACTGTTAGCATAATTTAGACGTTTCACCTGGTCTTGTTGAGATATATGTAGTTGAGTACCATCGTCATAACAATGGAAACTAATCCCATATTATCTAATAATTCTATAAACATGTGTACTGAAAAGAGCAGAGGACCCAGGACAGATCCTTGTGGCACTCCATACTTTCCTTGTGATAATGGTGATGATTCTCATTTAAATGAAAGTGGTAAGTCTTAAAACGGAGTGTGTTTGGTTGTTTGGAGAACGCTCTGAGCGTTTAGCTGTAATTCTGCCTGATTCACTTACTGAGGCTCTGAATGTGACATTCATCTGAATGACATTTACATTGAGCGTTGATTGAAAGATAAACACCTTAAAAACATCACTGGCTCATTTATTACAGCAAATAAGAGTCGGACATGAATCCTTTCATAGCTGAGATTGTACATTAAAGCCTCTAAACACAACAAACATCATTACACAACAAACTTTGATTAATGAGCCGTTTCAACACAAAGGCCTCGGTGGAAACGCTGCTCGCTCGCGTCACTCCTGCTTCTGCTGTGTGTGTGTTATTATAAATATCATCATGTACTTATTGCTGAAGGAACAACTTGCAAAAATGATGCCCTTCCTCCAATATTTCTGTCTTGTTTTCCAGTACAAATATCAAGAAACAGTTACTGGAGACGTGAAATGACAGACGATATGAAGTCTTGCTTTCGAAACATTAATTGAAGAATGAATCTGTCAGTGGGGTCAGAATGATTGACTGACTTTCCGTGTGTGTGTGTTGTTGCATGTGTAATGTGTTATTGTGGAGGCTCTGTGATGAACGGTTTTTAATATCTCTCTCTCGTGTTTTATGAAGGCATGTGGACGAGTGTCTCCGAGTCTGTCTCGGTTTTCTGCGGCAGAATTCACATCACACTCGCTCCAGCTCTCAGGTATGACCTTTAGTCTGAGAAACAATGGCAGACATCCGGCAGCTTGGCTTCGGATGATTGTGTAATTGAAAAGCACGGCAGGAGTTTTTCTGGGTCTTGGCAGAGAATGACATCTGCCATTGCTCGGCTTGTTTACTGTTTTTCTCCTTGAATTCATCACGACTCTCACCTATATTCAGATGCATCTTTAATGCAACCCATTTCACCCAATAACACTGTTCTTTCTCCAGGATGTTGTTTCAGCAGAGCTTCTGAACAAAGTAATGAAGTAACAGACTAGTTTTAGATTGATGATGATGAGGATGATGATGTGTTTGTTGACCATCTATCATCTTTATCAGTTGGGTTTTGTTTGGATAAAATTTTTAATGTTTCTAATGTCTTAGTTAAAAGAAAAATTGTGGATCTTACAACTTTTTTTCAGGTCCCCACGGGACATGATTGCAAATACATCGTTCCAAAAACTCTCTACTTACAAATTAATTCACTGAATTGAATTTTACCCTAATCTCACATTGATCAGTTTACAGCTGGACGAAGGGATAGTTTACTTTTGGAAATATTTACATTTATGCATTTAGCAGATGCTTTTATCCTAATTCGTCACAGAGCCAGCACTCTTCTCATTATACAATGCCATATTTATTAGATTGCTACTTTAGGAAATAAGCTAGAGTAGATAAGAAAAACAGAGATTGTGGCAATTACTTTACCCTGGATTTAGATCCTGCTCACATCCCTCTGATCCCGATATAAACTATAATACTAATATAAAAACAAAACATTTTCTTACAAACATTTGTGATTTCCTTTGATAAAGAACATCATGAATCATAATCGCATGAGGGTAACAGCCACAGTTCTACACAATGAGAATAACACAACACTTTTGCTTCAACCTCCCTATCAATCACCACAAATCTGACCTTGGATCCAAAGATCAAGTCATAAAGGTCAGTTTTTGACAATGACATCATCTTAAAGCTTTCTGCTGATGTCTGGTTTGTTAGGAGAAGACAATATTTGTCTGAGATACAACTATTTGAAAATCTGGAATCTGAGAGAGCATTTATGTTTTAATATATTTATATTAGAAAGTTTACAAAATTATCTTTATGGAACATGATCTTTACTAAATGTCCTAATGATTTTTGCCATAAAAGAAAAATGTTTAATTTTGACATCAGTCAATTAACTTTTTATTTCTATAGCGCTTTTAACAATACAGATTGTGCCGAAGCACTGAACATTATCAAACAGAAGACCAGAGTCAGTAACGTATAATGACGAGATTAAACACTTTTAACTAAAGGCATTTCATTATTAGATCAGCTCTAGATCAGGAACCAAAACTCCATCTGTGGGAGAAACCAGGTTCAGTTCTCCTCTCGCCAGACAAAACCAGCTCTTAACTTCTAGTTCAGTTTCAAACACAGCTATATATGTGTGTGTGTGTGTGTGAGATTCCTGTGATCTGTTTTTCCGGTTCTCATCTAGGTGTTCCGATGAAGATCATCTCTTTGTGCTGGTACACCATCTGATCTGGATACGGACTGAGGAACAGA
>JAUMHQ010000009.1:2591169-2605116 GCA_032361165.1 Enteromius paludinosus | reverse complement strand
CATACCCATGTCATTATACACATTTGTGTCCTCATAAACCACATAAACCCGCACGCACACACACACACACACACACACACACACACACACACTCACACTCACACTATGTTGTGAACTGTGTGGATGTTGAACTGAACGGTTCAGTATTATATTGTGACGTCACCTGCTCGGCGAGAAGAAGACTGTTGAGCAGCTGTTTGGAGACGGAGGTCTCGCTCGCATCTAACCCGTCTCCGGTCCGGCGTCTTCCTGAACCTGTGTCCACTTCAGAAGCAAAGGAGTGACCGTCAGCACACACTCGAGATGTGTTTCCATCCAAAGATGTGAATTTAACTTTAACTGCTTAACTGGAATATCGCATAAAGAATTTGCAAACAAAGTCAAAGACTTTTGTTTTAAGTTCAATTATAAAAAGTTTGGAGGACGGTCATTTGCCGTTCAGGGCCCAAAAATGTGGAACGCACTACCGGGACAGCTTCGAAGCGTCACAAATCACAGTTGAAGACACATCTTTTCAGACTAGCTTTTGATATGTAGCCATTGACTTTTAGTTGTTTTATGCATATTGTATTTGTTGTGCACTGTGTTTTTGCTTTTATACTGGAAAGCGCCCTGGGCACCTTTAGGTTGTTGTATGGCGCTATATAAATAAAATTTGATTGATTGAAGACAAAAAACCCGTCACTTCCTGATAAACTGGCATTGCCTTCACTCAGAAAGTATGAAAAGACACTGTACGGTCTAAATGACCAATCAGTGGCACCTCAAAGCAAGCAGACGAAACAATAAATGCGCTCATTGTTTTCTGAGGTTATCTCGCTGTTATTATTCGTCTGATTTGTGAAATATATCTCTGTATTTTTACACTTCTGTTTTTGGACAGACTCTGCTCAGTTACTTCAGACTGACCAGTACAACATTTCAGGTGCTGACTTTATCCATCTTTCTATTCTGTATATGTGTTTCCATCGTAGTTTATGCTCGTTTTCTCTCAGTTGTGTGCAGTATTTTGCCTGTCTTTAGAATTTGAGTGGTTTTTATGTTATATCCTAACATAGCCAGAGACACGCAAGCACACGGATCGTACGGTTACTCACACACGTGTCCACGTCTCACACGCCTCGCTCCGGGGGACAGACGGGAACACAGGATATCCATGTAGGACCTTCTCAGACGTCCTGTGAGGAATAAAGCAGACTTATCAAGCATTCTCCACGTGATTAACCCTAACTGAGTCTTAAACATAACACAAAGATGTTTCAGGAGTTTAGGACATATACTTATTCTACATCTATTATAGTTCTTATTTGGGTTTATGTATATGATTGTTTTTAAGATTCCTTTCCAAGGCATTAATTGTTAGACACTGATGATTTGATTTCAAAAAGATTAAAGCTAACACTAAACTATTTGCTGTGATGGTTTTAAACCTGTATTTAACCTCAGGATGATCTCAAAGTAAGTTATAATATTTATTATAATAATAATAATAATCCAAGGATGAAGGATTGTGAAAGTCTGTGTTGAGTTCTACTGTAAGGTCAACCCTGTCGAAATATATTTTTATCATAACGTTATTTAGATCAAGTATCATTACATTTTCAAAGCCACCTTCCCAACACTGCTCCGATCACATTTCTTCTGGGTTTTTGAGTATGAACTATGATGATGAAGATCTCACCTGTGATTTTGGCCTGTGGTTCTGGGATCTCCATTAACACTGATCTCTGATCAGAATCATCTGCCATCTTAAACTCTTTCTTCTCTTCCTGCACGAATAGCGCTTTAGTGCCTCACCTTTTCAATGTAACCCCCAAATAACCTTCAATAGCGCGGATTTAAATACTGATGAAAACTAAAGAAACAAAACTACTAACGAGCATTGATGAAATGAACAAATAAACACCGCTGAAGGGCAGAGGAAACTTTCTGTTTGGCGCCGAGAGCGCGCGCTCTGCACTCATTCATTCCGCCTGATCCCGCCTACAGCTTTTACCGCGCGGGCGGGGCTTCCCTCCGTGCGCTTTGATTGGTTCACTGCAATGAGGAGTGATTCTGATTGGTTAAACGTCAGCGCTGTGCTGTAGAAGCTCTGGATCGACTGAACTGTGAGTTTAAGGCTTTCACTTGAGTTTCATTTCCTGTAAACGTCTTTGTCCCAAAATATAATTTTATGTAGACAGTCAACATTTGTGTTTTACACCGATGTGCAAGATATAAAAAGTCTTTTATTAACAACCAGATCTCATACACCAAAAATACTTCATAATATGACAAATCAGTGCATCATTGCTCTATATTGACATCTTATATAAGGAAACAAACCATAACAGAGATTACTACCACTTTATTGAGTGCAACAATTACGTTGTGTCGGGGAAAAATACTATAGTGTTTTCTGAACCATAGTAAAGTGTATTATACTGTTTATATTATAGTATTTACAATGCTTTATTAATGAATGCTACCTGATAACTGTAATAAATACTGTAGTATGCTTTAGTTTTTACTATAATAAACTGTAGTGTATTGTAGTATAGTTGTAAAAACCTTTAGGATAGTTTAGATTTAGTTTTTCGGGTAAAGTAATTGTTTTTATTACTATGGTTGTTACATTACCACAGCCACTATAGAATTACCACAAGTTAATTCAAGAGCTTTACTGTGGTATGGTTCAAAAACACTATAGTATTTACTCTAAAATTACTATAGTATGCTTTTCATTTGGGTTTAAAAGAAAACCGAGAGAGCACCATAGAGTGAAAGATGAGTGATGGTCAGGCTTCATCACGGTGTCTTTGCACTTTTGACCATGACTTTATGAGTCATGAGTTAAATACAGCACCAGAAGTGATCAAAATAAAACACAATAAACATAAATGTCTTTTCTCTGGGTCAAACTGCTCTAGACACACCACTCATGATTTGGTAGGCTGGTTCATCAGGTTCAAGTTGTTAGACACACATTTCCCAGAGTTCATTGGGGTTTGGACAGCGCTGTTTGATCCTTTCGCTGCACTGCAGCCTTTGGGTTTGGGAATCCTGGTCGGTCCAGGACGCCGGAATGATTCCAGAGGCATCTATCAGGAGCCAAAGAGAAAGACAGTGGTCAGCTGGTGCATATAGCCATGCAAACACTGGAGAATATGCTATTGTGTGCAGTAAGAGATATAGATTTTATAGATTAACCCTCCTGTTATTCTTCTGTGTTTGTGCTCAAATTGACCCACATTGGTTTCCATGCATTGGTCTTTTTCTCAAAGTATTGTAATAGTCAAGTTATTGAGATCTAAAAAACTACATCTAAAAACAACCTTTGACAGATTTGACTGTGAAACTTGAAAAGATGAAGTAACAAAATGTTACTTGGATGATTCAGAAGACAGGTCTGAATTTTCAGCTTTCAGCATGTTTTGAGTCATGCATTTTATATTTTAATGCTTGACAAGCTACAATAAAGGTTTTGTGTATTTTATCTGATGCGTCAGTGTTTTTTTGGCAAATTGCTTGTAAACCAAACAGAGTCCATTTGACCCCAAATCCAACGCTGTTAAAAATGCGTACAGCTTTTCCAAAATACATCTATATGTCAAAACTTTGCATGTACCTTTATAACCCTAAATAAAGAATATACACCAAATTTCAAGGAGAAATAAACAGTTTAACTGGTATTTCAAGCTATTAAAAATGTGGGTCAATTTGACCAAGAACACCACAGTCAAAAATGTGTACCACCTATCCACATATCCTGCATGTATATTCAGGACCCTAAATCAGAAGTATTCACCAAATGTTAAAACTAAATAAAAAGTTTAAACAGTGTTTTAAACAAATCAAACTAAGCCCGACACAAGGAGCCGGTTTCCCAGATAGGAATTAGATTAAGCCAGGACTAGACCTTTGCCAATCTAGGACTTTTACTAATTTTTAGAAACGTGTCTTACAAAATTGCTTTATCTGTGAGCATTTTAAGACCAAACAATGGCAATAATGTATTTTAAGATATCTCATTGCAAGCCTTTTCCAGTTTAGACAGCTCTTAACATTTCTTTTAATCTAGGACTAGTCTTAAACCCTGTTCGGGAAACTGCCCCAAGACGTTTACACAGATGTGTGTGGAGCTGAGATGACCAGAAGATGGCGCTCTCAAACACAGAACAGCTCTGGTTGGTGGAGTAGGTCTGGACACACAAGGCTTCATGCTCTTACACCAACATGCATTTGTAATTTCTGTCTTAAAAACACTAATCTAGAAGGCTTCAAGAACATGTTTTGCTTTTCACATCATCTTTTCACCTATTAAGAAACTCTGACATGAGCCTGTGAAGGGAGGATGGTGAAAGTATTTGCGAAACATGTCGATGTGAGAGAGAGAGAGCGACAGGAGGCTCAATGCAGACACGAGTGTTTCTGCAGTCATCTGTGAGCATCTCCTGGGGTTTGTGTGACGGATCTAATTCCTGCACAATCAGCACAAACGCTCTGCCAGGGAGTGATGTCGATGCAGGAGAAGCATGTCAGCTTGTCACCGTCGGCCTCCCTCTGCTGCACATCTGCAAATGCATTCTCTACAGTAACCAAAAAATATGTTCTGAGAACATTTGGCTAACGTTTTTATTTCATTAGGAACACTTTGTCTCTGAGTGTTCTCTGAACGTTCCAAAACATGACTATTTTTAAATGTATAAATGTTTTTTTTTGCAACATTAGGTTGAACTAATCTTAAGCCCCGTTTAGACTACATGATTTTAGCCTTAATTGCTTGACGTAGGGAGTCGTGCGGATGTTTTTTTGAGAGATTTCCGCAACAGTTTTACCTCAGTTTTCTTTGCATTCCTCTTCATGCTATCCAGATTTCTATCCACTATCAGTTTTTGTTTTCTTTTAAAGATGTCATCACTGATCTAATCTCACGCAATCGATGACAGCATGCACATCATTAAAGGTGGCAAGCCAAAAATATTCAGGTACAAACGTGTAGTTTGTTCAGGACAGGATTTCAGTGTGATCTGGCACAGAGACTGTAAGGGTGTACTCACACTAGGCAGTTTAAACCGTGCCCGAGTGCGTTTGACCACCAAAGCATGGTTCGTTTGACTAGTGTGAGTGCTCCGAACTGTGCCCAGGCGCGGTTCGTTTAGCCGTCCCTGGCCCGCTTGGAAGAGGTGTGCCAGAGCACGGTTCAGTTGGACTCGAGCGTGGTTCGCATGTAGTGTGAGCGCTAAGCATGCTGGAGCACGGAACAGGGCGCGTGACGTCAAGTTTTTGCGAAAGCTCCAAAGCCAACAAAAGCTATGTTGTTTAACAATAGGCTGTGAGAGGGCTGTGGACCACTGCGGACCAAACGATTTAAAATTACTATCCACAAAGTAAACATAGCGATGGACTCCATCATGTTCAGCGAGAGCGCTGCTCTTTTCGTTTATCCTGACACCGTCGCACCATAATGCTCCGGCACGAATGCTGAAACCCAATGTGAGTGCAGGCCAGAGGGGGGACAACCATAACCATGCCTAGTGTGAGTACACCCTAACCTACAAATAATTGTGTTCTCTGAACTGGGGTTTAGATGAACGTCTGACTAAAATGTTTAAAAAAACATTCCATAACTGATGTATAAATAATGTTTTTGTGCTAACATTTTAAGAACGTTATTAAAGAGCAGCCAACTTTGTATAAACATTCTATTATCATTACTGGAAGATCGTTTTCTCATAACTTTGAATGTCTATGCACACTGCATCTGAAATTTCCGTGTGTTTTTTCGTATTCATCACCCTAAAATTTTGTCATGCACAGAAACCTTGCACACCTTGCACAGTCCGATGTGTTTAAAATGAAGTCTTCAAGCACTTTGGAGGATTTTGTTCTATTGTAATTTTGTAAGTATTGGGTCCATTCAATCACAAGGCAGTTTACATCAGGATGTCAATGGTTCCGTTTGATGCTTAGAGCCACATATTAAAAAGGAGACCGCCAATTTTTGTAAACTCAGTGTACAAGGATCTTTACAGTGTGATTGACACAACATGAGGTCATATTAATTTTTAAACGCCCAAAACTTCAGACTCGGTGTGCAACGACCTTAAGAGCACCTTGTCAAAACAATTCAAGAACATCTCTTGATGTTTACTGGGTTGATTCTATTCTAAGATCCAGTCTGCCAGAATCAATGCAGTGAATTTGGAGATGTTTTGCAGAGAACTTTTCTAAACGAGCACTCCAAAACCAAACCAACTGCCTGCAGGTTTACGTCACACATGAAAAATGTTCAAATGTGGGTCACGCTGTGCTCTCGGCTCGGGTAACGCAGCAGAAACCCATGCGGCTCGAGTCAGAGGGCACGTAGATGCACATAATGACCGCTAATTAAAAGTGTGGTACGAGCAGGAGCTTCCTGAGATGAGCGGCGCTGCAGCTGCTGTCACCATGGAAAATAAACAAGGCTTTTGTTTGGGCTTTGGAGAGCCGCTGAGAGAACTGCTTCCAAACAATCGAGTTCTGCTGAAGGAACTCGGAGGAACATTGTTATTGGGTAATGCTTGCCTTTACACATGCTCCTACGCGAGTTTCATAATCATAAACAAAAGCCTAAGCTGGTTTATTGGTCTTAGCATGCTTAGGTTTGGTGGTTTCCTGAAGGCTTTTGCACACTTGTCAGGTAAAAACTCCGCTATCCTCACAGTGTGATTGTGTGTGTCTGGTTAGGGCTGTGAATAAATACACTATCAGCTATCACCAAATCACATGAAAAGCACCTCTAAATGATTCTTTCTTTCCGATCAGGCACCCCATGTCATTTGTGTTTCTTGGTAACGAGGTTCACGTCATCTCTAGTGCACATACTGCATCAATTCTAAATGAGTGTTTGTGTGTTTGAGTGTGATTCACTAACTGGGTTGATGAGACATTGTCTCGCTTCATAATCACAGCTGTTCCCGAGCCCTCCATGAACGGCAGTTTGTTTAGCCAGACAACCAGAGGATACACACTCCAGACGGCACAAATTCCAGCCTGAATCAATTTAACGCTTGATATAGTCCATGTTCACGAGTGCGTTTCTGCATGTGTGTGTGAAGCGATTCATTAAAAAGACCATGCTGTATGATGTTTGATAATGTGCTACTGCCAAAAAAGTTGTCATCTTTTTTGACCAGTGCATGCAAACTCAACAAGTTAATGCTTAACTTTCTTTTAGCTTTAATGTTGTTTTTCTTTGGAGTCAAATCACATGCAGCAGCGAACGGCCATGCATTTTCCATGATATCATTAGAGAAGACTGTAGTTTGTCTCAGTGAGAGCGGGTGATGCTGGTGTTTTGGATCAGGCCAGTAACTATGACATCAGACAACGAACTGAACTCATGCAGACATGTTCTCAACCTCTCCTTACCTGATGTGAGGTTCTGCTCATTATATGAGCTGGCTTGGCTCATTTACTGCAGAAACCTATGTCTTATTAGTGATTAAGTGTTTTCTGTTAGAATGTTTTTTCTACAAATGAAATCATGCAATCATGAATATCTCTCTGCTCCAATGTGCATCTCATCAGAATTACAGAAAAAAAAAAAATAAACTAGGCTATTGTTAACATTATCATTTTAATTATTAAAAGAAAAAAACAGAAACCCAACATAAAATCTGAGTGGAAAATGGAAAATAAACCAAAAATACATTTGTACATCAATCAGTAAACTTTAATGGTACAGGATCATCATGCTATCTATCAAAAACAGTAAGTGCACTTAACCTCAAATTGAAGTGAAAAAGCTCAAATGCTCATGTTCTCGTTATGTGTCGTTTTTTTCTGCTTTCATTTTACATATCATGCACATAAACATCTCATTATTAATCAAACAGAAACAAACAACGGCAGACACTACAGTTGCACTGGTTAGCCGCTACTGCGGTCAGATCTGAGGGTCTGGAGTGGAACACGGTGCCAGGGGTCGACGGCTGAGGAGATCAGGGGAGGGTCACTAATCAAACACTAGTCAGTCTGGGTCAGTCACAGATATTACTTACTGTAATTTGTGAGGGTCGTGAGATCAGACTGGATGTGGGCTTTATCACAATGCTGCTTGTGATTTTGTTGTTGCCTTTGGCTGGAGTGCCATTGGTTAGCACTGGAATCCTTTGCTCCGGCCCAAGGGAGTAATAGGGGATGGATTTGGCTGTGGTGTTTACGGCTTGAATGTAGGGGCTCCCTAAGTGAATATGGATTTTGTTGTCGTCAGTGGTAATGACATTTGGACCTGAGCTGTTGGACCTCTGCAGTTGCCAGCTGTTCTGCCTTTCTGGGCTCACGCGGAAAACCGCATGACCTCCCACAAGCTCTGCCGGCTCTGACCGGTCAGGGCTTCCGGTGGTAACGGACACAATCTGAATGGGTGACATGGCTCGGTCTGGGGTCACCGAGCCACAGGACTCAGAAGCTAGAGTTTGCGAATAGGCTGCCATGGTGAGTGGCGACATGGAGCGGTTGGGCGTGCCTGGACTGCAAGGACTCTCCGGAGGAGGAGGAGAACCCTTGGATTTGTTGGAAGGTGACATTGGCGAGTTCTGAAGGATTGTGATGCGCTGTTTTGGCGGGGCTCCACTCGTCGGGATGACCGCCGTGCTTGTATAGGACTGGGCGTTCTCTGCGATGGGACTCGTGATCTCGAGAGTTGCCATGTTGTGCCCATGGTCAGGGGTCACTTTGATATGGAGGGGTTGTCCAGGACTGTGTGCAAGGAACACGTCTCCCTGTTGAACATGATTGCTGTTCTGTCGCGGTTGCATCTTGCCATTTATTGGATGCTGACTTTCTCGTGTCTTAAGAAAAGGACCTCTGACTCTTCTCATGTTGTTGTTGAGATTATTGACATTGTTCATGACTGATGGACTGCATTTGGTGAGGTTGATCTCATTGTAATTATCCTCGTCCTCCGGATCGCTCTCCACGTATAGCTTGCCGTTGACCAGGGCGCGTTCCAGTGGTGCAAGGTTTTTGTAATTTGGGGACAGGCTGTCTGTTGGGTCTGTCTGCACCTCCTTTGTGGAGACTTGGAGATCTGAAAAACGTCTTCCGTTCATGCCGGGCCTTAGACTCTTACTGAAGCGGCGGTATCTCTCGAGTTCTCGTGTAAGAGCCTCCATCTCTCTGGCCAGCTCTTTGTTCCTGACCTCTTGCTGGGTGAGTTTTCTCTGTAGGGTCGAGTGGTCTGTTTTCAAGCGGCAGATGGATTCCTCTGTGCCCATGTACTCGTGGATCTTCTCTTTGAGGGCTTCGACCTCTCTAGTGAGATGGCTGGATTTGGCCTCTTCCTCTTTCAGACGCTTGTACAGGATATGCTCCTGGTTGGATTCCTCTTTCTCAGCCAGCTGGTACTTGGACAGTTCATTCCTGGAGATCTCCAGCTCCTCCATCAGGGCTTTTGCTCGTTCCTGTTCATTGGAATATCTCTTTTCCAGGGATTCAAATTCATCTTCAGTCTTCAAAAGATCACCCTTAACCGCCTTCATCTCCTTTAGCTTCCTCCTGAGGCGTTCCACTTCTTGGGTCAAATCTTTCACTTTGTTGTCTTCTTGTTGGTAGCGGTAAGGAACTGGGCTCTTTGCATGCTCCTCTTTGGCCTTGCTTCTCAGTAATTCTCGTTCCACAGCTTCCAGTGACTGAAGCCGCTTTTTCATCATGCTGACCTTGGACTGAAGGTCAACACTTTTCTCTTCCTCCGCTTTCAGCTTAGCTTTGAGCTCGTCCCTCTCCCTAGTGGCAATGCACATCTTGTCCTCGAGTTCAGCCTTTGACCTAAGAGCTCTCTTGCTCTCTTCGATCAGTTTTTCGGTGACAGTGTTGACTTTATCTTGTTCTGCCTGCAGTTTGCCAGTGCTGTTTTGCACTTTGTCCTCCATCAGCTTTAACTTTTCGGCCATGGCTTTTCTCTCATCCACTAGCATGACAGTCAGTGTTTTCAGCTTTGTCAGATCCTCTTTCAGTGCCAGCTCCGTCTTCTCTAAATAACCCTCGGTAGCTTCAAGCTCTTTGATTCTGACTCTCAGCACATCGAGTTCATTGGACATGTGTTTAGTCATGGTCCGCTCTTTCTCTAGGTTGCTTCTCAGTGAATTGCACTCCTGCTTACTCTTCCCAAAGGCATCTTCTAGCTTTTCAAGTTCCATGATTCTGTGATTCAGCTTGTCCACCTCTGCTTTTAAGCCAAAGCTCTGCCTCGACTCCTTCTCCAGCTTTCTGTTGAGGTCCCTGCACATGTCCTCCATCTTGATCAGCTCCTCATCCTTCCCTTCCATTTCGAGCACTCGTTTCCTCAACTCCTCCACCTCCGACATTAGGCTGGAGTTGCCGCACTCCCCTCGGCTAATTTTATCCCGCAGTTCCTGCAGTTCTTCCTCCGCTCTGTGAAGGGTCTTGTTGGTTTCTTCCAGCTCATCTAACTGCCGGCTGAGCGAGGAGAGCTTCTGCTGCAGCTGTCTGTTCTGGGCATCTTCATTGGTCAGTTTAGCAGTCATGGCTTCCTGCTCTTGGTGGAAATGGCAGGTCTGGTTGCGTAACGCCTCCTCCAAGCGAAGTACTTTGTTCTCCTCTTCTTGCAGCCGGGTTTGGGCAGAGCTCAGGTCCTCTTGGGCCTGGATGGCAGTATTCTGAAGTTCCTGGACCTTTGTTGTTTGTTGGGTCAGCTGCTCAGCGAGCCGTTGCTGTTCATCGACCACTAGCAGGGCGAAGGACTTTAGCTTGGTCAGCTCGTCCTTCAGATTTGTGACTGTCTTATTGTTCTCTTCCTCCTTTCTCTCCTGGTATGTCTTTTCCTGATCAACGAGCAGTTTCAGTCTGGAAAGAGAGAAGAACGTACGAAAAGACTGTTAATGTGAGACCTGGGAAAACATGACATTTTGTGGTAATTATTTACACAGACCTCAATTTCGCATTTGGGCTTTAAGTGAAAGTTAACTGAACTGGTATTCAACTGGGAACCTTAATGTCTATGTTTGTCCATGCCATATGAGGATATATGGAGGAAATGAAAAACCCGTTGACTAAAAGTGGGGCAGTGTGTGTTCCAGAGGTACAAATTCGTGCAGAAAGTGGGGTCATGGTGGCTGGCACGAGTTTCCCTGCTCCCAAATGCCGCCAGTGGTGGAGGGTGTTTTGACTACAGGACGCAGCTGCCAACCTGCACTACAGAAGGCACATTAGAGTGGAAATGGAAAAAGTCTCTTAATAAGGGGGTTCCTCTGTCTCTTCCCCCACACCCATGAACACCACCGCGTTCCCTTGGTGGTTTTATATTTTAAGGAATTCCCCCTCCTCCAAAGGCCATTACTGGCTATGTAAACAAAACCTCTTTCAGAGGCTCCTAACCAGCAGTGGACAAGGATGATGTCAGTGCTACGAGGCGTATGAAACCACCTCATCCAGAAGTGTGTCCACATGCTTCCATGTGTTTGTCACTGATACGTGGCTTCAGCCATTCAAGGGTAATGGAAAAAACGGTTGAGAAAAAAATGAAAGATGAAAATAACAGAAGAGAGATAAAATATAAATGATGGTCGAATTCTAAAAATAATACAGTATTATAATCACAGTGCAGTGTCCCGCTGAACATGAACCAAAGCAGCAGTGTGTTTGATGAGATGACAGCACTGACTGAACATTCATAAAGTGTTCAACCAGCCTTCTTCTGGAAATATCTGTGGTGTTCCTCTTGCACTGTCACTTCATTAAACATTTGTGGTTTACCATTAACAGAGGAAAACGAAAGCCAAAAGTTGAAGTGTGTGAAACTTAAACTCTAATGTGCTAATTATTCTCAAATGCTGTTGTGAGCTCACCATCTGCCATCAGAAGGACAAAATCATACTCTCAAACCCTTGATTTTTATTAAGTGATCTGAACAACCTCATAAGCTCTGACCTGACACTACATTTCTTTGTAATCCAACGGCATGATAGGTTTGTGCAATCCCTGCATCACAGTTTACATATTTACCGTCATAAACAGTATGCACGATCACAGCCAGCACACTCTAAAATATAGTGCACTGAAAACTACAGTATATTTCTAGTGGATTTCATAGTATACATGTGTGTTAAAAGTGAAGTAATGAATTTAGCTAGATGCAGACACAAACGTTCAAGAAAATGGCATTAATCAAGGTGAAATGATATGGCGGGAGTACTAATGCTGCTGTACAGTACTTCCCCACCACTGAAGTACATACTTTTCCTGTAGTAGAAATATGTTAAATGTGACACAGCCTATGATTCCCAGCAGCCCCCTGGGAGGAAATGACACGTCTTTTGTCATCATGTAAACACATTTGCTCTGGAACTCTCATTTATTCAATCCTCTAACCATTCTGGATTAAGCATTGTACAGACAACTATGTGATCGATCTGTAGACATGGCGCTCATGAGAAAACAACCAAAGCAGAAGGGATACTGAGCTCATCAGAATGCAGCAGCCTGAGCGTCTGTCGGCCTAAAACTAGCTCAGGAAATCAGGAGGCGTCCATTAAAGAGAACCGCCTGATCGACTTGGACTCCCTCCCAAGAGCCCAGATTTTTTACAGAGAAAAAGTGAGGAAAAATCTATGCCATGGAAAAAAAGTCTTGGAAAAGCCTGCCAGAAGGTTTTAAACGTCATGAATAAGGGTGTGTGAAATCTCAAGATGATCTGAGAGAGCGTGCAACAAACTCGACTAGATTTAGGTTTCTGTGACACTGAGCTCTCAACCGAACAGTTTTGCCTTCAAATGATCATTAAACAGCTTTTTAGTAATCATTTGTAAAACATTAAGGGATAAAATACTGGTCTAACATTCTGAGGCGTTTGTGTCCAGCAGAGGGCAGCAGATCAGAGACGATCTACTGGGTTTATTACGAGTCATAATGCTCCAAAACAGCAAACTAAACATGCATTAAAGGACTAAAACACTTACAAAGTGTCCACAACTAGAACACGTCAGTGACAAATCAAACAGGCCAGATTCCCTCCATCAAAACATCAGTCCGTTTAGAAACAGCAGATACTTGCACTGGAGAGTAACTGTACTGAAGATTATAACTGTATGAGAGCCAAGTTAATAACAGGACTGATGTTAATGACAGTACGTAACTAGAACACGCTCATCTAACAATTATAACCTTGTCCTTTTCCAAAATCTGCTCATATATTTAGTATTAACTGGCATTAAATTTCGACTAAACATCTACATCATCTGCATCACGCAGTGATTCTGCCAACATGTGAACTCTACTATTACTTTATAAAGACATGAAACAATGGACGGATTGACGGATCATCATCATCCCAGCAGAGCACTCAATCCTTTCTACTGACTTTGAAGTTTAAACGACATCAGATTTGATGCAATGTAAGCGTTACCACTAGAACTCAATCTACCAGCTCATTTAATATCAAAGACTATCTAGTTTCTGCATGCGTGTGTGTGTGTGTGTGTGTGTGTCGTACCTGGTCAGTGCTGTTGAGCTGCTGCTGCTGGTGTTCAGTGTGTCAGTGATCTGAACATTCCAGCTCCGAAACTCAACAATGAGACGGACTGAAGACGCCTATGAGTGCATGACATCATCAGCACGCCCTTATATGGAGCCTCTCACAGCCATGAGCTTGTGTGTGTGTGTGTGTGTGTGTGTGTTACAGGACAGAGTGTGTGATTAATGTGTTAAATATCTGTAGTCTGTATGTCAGTGCTCTGGAAGGCAGCGCATGTGTGTGTGTGAGATGAGAAACTTTCTTTGGATTACAACATCTCCTTCTGGTTTTCCTCACTTGAAGTCATTAATTCACCCAAAAGGAGAAAAATGTACTAACATTTATAAAACACAGAGAAACATCCGTGCGTGCATGTGTGTGTGTGTGTGTGTGTGTGTGTGTGTGTGTGTGTGTGTGTGTGTGTGTGTGTGTGTGTGTAGAGGTTTTTATAT
>JAUMHQ010000009.1:2540321-2554824 GCA_032361165.1 Enteromius paludinosus | reverse complement strand
GAGCAGTCTATGCTGGCTGTGCACAGAGACTAGAAAGAGAGGAAGAACAGTCTGCTGCTGACCACTCACAACCTTTACGCACACCATGCTTTTTTAGAACGATGAGCTTTGTACAAATCAACCGTTTCAGGAGGCGGGGCTTAGAGGAGAACCAATAAAATACAGTATGTGGAAAATAATGAGTTTTTTATTCTTGAACCGCATAAACACATTACACCAAATACAACATCATACGACCCCTTTAAAATGAATGTTATAGTTTTCATCATTTAAATTGTTTAAATGGGATTATTGTTATAGTTATCATTATTATACTTTACAGTCATCACTATCATTAATGTTATTATATAGCTATTGTTATCCTCATTATTCTTGTAGCGGTATGTTGAACCTGTTGAATGTTGAGTATACAGACGATTTTTATGCTTTTCCAACCCTTGACAGAGTAATACAGCGTGAGTTACAGTCATGGTCACACTGGAAATGGAGGTCAGGTTGGTGCAGTGCATTGTGGGATGCAGTACTCTCAGTGAGCACTGGTCAGACTCACCTCAGTGGTCATGCAGGCCGTGGCTGGGCGGCTGGACCCTGTGCTCCTGCAGCTCCTCGTGCGTCACACAGCTGTGGGACGAAGACAAAAAATAGCTTGATAATTGCTGCTGTCATCTGACGAATGCCAGAGAGGAACAAGGCCGAACCCTGCTGGTCAGATTTAGGCCTCTGATCCCCAGAGAGCGGCCGCTAACAAAGGAAATTATGATCGGCACACGGCGAGCAGCCAGCTTGAGCAGTCAGAGCCCGATCTGAGCGGGTAAATATATCCAGACACAGGAAACTCACACTGTAAGACTCGCTGATGAGGAGGCATTTCAATGAGACGACTGGAATGATGCTCAAACACACACGAGACGATATTAAAGCATAAGACCTCTTCCAGAATAAACATTTGCTGCTAATTCACTCACCCCCTTGCCATCTAAGACTTTCATGTCTTTCTTTCTTCAGGCCCAAAGAAATACTTTTTTTTTTGAGGAAAACATTCCAGGATTTTTCTAAAAAATGTATCTAAAAAATATGTCTTTGCGACTGAAGAAAGAAAGACATGAAGATCTTGGATGACATATGGGTGAGTACATTTTTATTCTGGAAGTGGACTTCTCGTTTTAGACAGCAACATGAAAAGAAACATAAGCAGACACCACACACATACAGTACACACTGTTAACGTCATCTACAGTTATCATTACAGTTATAGTTACACTTATAGTTATCGTTACAGTTGTAGTCACAGCTATCATTATAGTCATCATTATAGTTTTCATTATACTATAATCATTGTGGCATTTATAATTATAGTTATCATTACAGATAATGTTGAATTTACCTTCAATGATAACTAAAACAGTTATAATGTTTTCAATAAAGTCATTTTATAGTTAGATTACAGTTATAGTTATCATCACCATTAACATTAAAATTAATGATATAATTCATTAATTCACACCAAGCACGATACAGATAACGATAAAGGTATAGTTCTAAAATCGTTCTCAATGTTAAAGAATAGCAGCGTCCACACTACAACTATAACGATAAAGGCACACAGAAACTATATCGTTGGAATCATTCTCAGAACGATTATTTCCAGCTGATGAACGATAGAAACAATGACAACCAATCAGAATCAATCCTGCTATCACATGCTTGAGAATTTAAAGCGGCAGACGCGCTTGAGCTTGAGCTGGTGTGGACGCAAATACAGTTATCGGTATCTTTATAGTTATCGTGCTTGGTGTGAACAGGCCTTTACAGTTATGATTATAGTTATCAATATAGTAATCATTATCACATTTATTGGTTATAGTTACAGATAGTTATGGTTATAGTTCGTTACTGCTAACATTATATATACTGTTATATTTACCATTACAGTTAATGATATAGTAAATGTTATAGTTTATTATTATTACTATCATTATAGTTATCATTACAGTTAATTTTGTACAGCAGTTATTGCAAGCTGTCATTACAGTCATCATTAACATTATTACTACACTTAACTTATAGTTACGTTTATATAGTTGTTATAGTTATCTATATCATTTTAGATATTAAAGTTACTGTATAGTTAACTACCTTTAGTTGTCATAATCTTAATTGTTTTTGTTATCTATTATTTTATTATATTCATAGTTATAGTTCTTATTTTAGATCTGAACATTCTCTCAAGCTGTGCTCAGATTTTGTTATCGGTCAGATCTCTAGTTGTTCAGAAAACCAGTGGTTAGAAGAAGAGAGCACATGCTGCATCTCATTATCCAGAATAAGCCTCAGCTAATCAATGTGCGAGATGCTCGGCGAGCGTTTGCTCTTCTGACCGATATAAATAGAGGCTTTTTCTCAGAGCGCTGGAAACTGATCCCTGATCTAAAACGGAGTGCTGTCCGAGTCCCTGACCAACATCTGACCACCATCAGACTAACACTGCTGCTGTTGCCAAGACAACCACTCCAAACAGTGACGAGGTCCCGCCCACCAAACACCCCGTTACCATAGATATCCTCTCACAATATCCAGATTAAAGCAGCTTGAAGCATAAGATGCTACTGTTAGAGATACACCTGAGGCCTCGCCAGGCTCCAGCCTCACTCCCTCACTCCGTTCCAGTTCACCAGAGTTTTGATCACCAGCACCTGTCACCTAACCAATCTGCAATCAACCACACCACACATAAGCACACTCTCCCTAGCACTCCTTGTCCAAGCTCATACATGCCTGAAGTGGACAAACTCTCTCTGTGATTTACTTACCTGTTCTCTTACCTGCTCTTCCCATAGAGTGCTCCCTGATTCCTGTGCTCCCCAGATCCTCGTGTATTCCTGTAAATCCCCTGTGAATGTGGTGTGGTTGTGACCGTCTCGTCTGTGTTCTTCCTTCATTGATCTTCGCAATACAAAAACTGAGTAATTTAAGTTATAGTTTTCCAGCGATTGTCTGCATTTGAGTTCCCCACCATTGTTTTGAAGTTTTCCCAGCACTAACCTGTAAATAAACACTGCTCATCATTATTACCACACCTCCAGTTGTCTGTCCTCTTCGTTACAGAAGCTTGGACCAGAACCGCATACAGGATGAGCGCTGAAGAAACATTCCAGTAACTGGTGGATGCCGTAAGACAAGCTTATCTCATCTCCACTGTCAACACCTGCACCTAACCCTGAACCAACACCAGCTTCTTCATCCTCCGCTGTGCTCTGTCCCACGGTAGGCACGACACCCTTCTCTGGCACGGCGAGGGATTGCAAAGGATTCCTACTCCAATGTTCCATAACCTTTGCGACTTACCCGAGTGTGTTTTTGGCTGACAGTACTAAAATTGGTTACGTTATATCCTGCCTCTCAGGTTCCGCTCTTCGTTGTGCTGAGTCCATCTGGAGACAAGCAGGGCCAGCCGTAAGCTCCTATTCAGCATTTACTCAACACTTCCTGGAGGTGTTCAGACGAACCAATCACGAGTCATATGCAGGTGAAGAACTGTATAGTTTTCAACAAAATAACCTTTCTGTGCATGAGTATTCCGTACAATTTCGAACCCTTGCAGCTACGAGTGTTTGGAATGAAAAGGCCTTGATCACCACCTTTCGCCAGGGTTTGGAACCTAAACTACGGATGATGCTGGCGCCCTATGATGATTCAATCGGACTTGAACGATTCATTCACTGGCTCTTCGTTGTTCCACTCTGGTAAAGTCCTACACACAGAATGTATCTGATTGTAATGTGAATTTCCCCCGCCCCCTAAGAACCTCTTAGCCCTCCAGAACCATCTTCTGAACCCATGCAGCTGGATAAACAATGTTTAACCTCAAAGGAGAGACAAAGGAGAATGTCTCAGGGTTTGTGTTTATACTGTGGACAAAATGGACACTTCATCAAAGAATGCTCTCAACGTTCTCCAAGTCCTGTGGTGAGTTATGCCTATGCTTGAAAAAATGCACCCGTTGACTTGCCCTATGACTATTACTGCCAAAGATGTTTCCATTATTATTTCAGCACAGATCGATTCCGGTTCCGCCGATAATTTCATATCTGGTCATCTAGTACGTCAGCTAGGCATTAAAACTCACCCTTGTAACACTCGATATGAAGTCCAGTCTATTACAGGAAAACCACTATCCAATAAGGAGGTGAGACGGTGTGCAGGACCCATTCAGCTGCGCGTAGGTATATGTCACGAACAGGAGATTTGGCTACTGGTTCTGGAGGGATCCACCATGGAGGTGGTTTTGGGTCGCCCTTGGCTTGTGAAACATGAACCTGTTCTCTCCTGGGGCATGGGAGAAATCCTCCAATGGGGTACTTTGTGCTGACCGGAATGTTTCCCAATCTAACTCTACAGTTCAAGTATGTACTACGTCTATTGAAAGTCCTGTTGATAAGTTATCTGTTGACATTCCTCCCGAGTATCAATCTTTCCAGGACGTATTCATTTGCTCACTTGCTACCTCACCGCCCATGGGCTGTGCAATTGATCTGCTCCCGGGTGCTCCAGTGCCCAAAGGACGGATATACCCCCTGTTTATACCCGAGACTCAGGCCATGGAAAGCTACATTAAGGAGGCTCTGGAACATGGCTACATCCGTCCCTCTAGTTCCCCTGCTGCCTCCAGTTTCTTTTTTGTTTCCAAGAAGGACAGAGGACTTCCCCCATGCATTGATTACTGGCCCTCAATAAAGTCACTATCCCCTTTAAGTACCCACTTCCCCAAGTTCCAGCCGCCCTAGAAAAGCTCAGAGGAGCTAAAGTTTTCACTAAGCTCGACTTACGCTAGTGCGTATAACTTAGTAAGGATTCGCCCAAGGAGACAACCGGAAGACTGCTTTTATAACTCCCACCGGGAACTATGTATACTTGGTGATGCCGTATGGACTTGTAAACACATCCTCCATCTTCCAGGACTTCATGCATGAGGTTTTCCGTGAGTACCTGAATAAATTCCTTGTAGTTTACATTGATGACATTCTGATATATTCCCCTAGCCTTCAAGAACACCTCAAACACGTCTGTGCGGTACTCACCAAGCTCCAAGAGCTCCAAGTTGTTTTTAAAAGCAGAGAAGTGCTCCTTCCACCAGACCTCCACCACGTTTCTGGGTTACAATATCGATCAGTCTGGAGTCAGCATGGATTCAAGTAAGATCGACGCCATCACACAATGGCCAGTTCCCACCACAATTAAAGAACTGCAGAGATTTTTAGGCTTCTCAAACTTTTAGAGGAGATTTATAGATAACTATAGTACCCTGGCTAGCCCCCTCACTTCCCTCCTACGTGGTAAACCCAAGAATCTATGTTGGAACTCTGAAGCCTCCTCTGCTTTCGAGAGGATGAAAATTTGCTTTCACCTCTGCTCCCATTTTAGTGCATCCCAACCCAGACTTGCCCTTCGTGGTGGAGGTGGATGCTTCCACATCCGAAGTCGGTGCGGTACTCTCCCAGCAGCAGGGGAACACTCCTCAGTTAAAGCCATGTGCCTATTTTTCCAGGAAGCTGACCCCGGCGGAGAGGAATTATGACATTGGAAACCGTGAACTCCTAGCCATTAAGTTGGCTCTAGAAGAGTGGAGACATTGGCTGGAGGGGTCTCTTCACCCGTTTCAAGTTTTAACAGACCATAAGAACCTTCAGTATCTCCGGGAGGCACGTAGACTCAACCCCAGTCAGGCAAGATGGTCTCTGTTTTTCACTAGATTCAAGTTTTCAATTTCCTATCGTCCTGGTTCAAAGAATGTAAGAGCAGATGCTCTCTCCTGCATGTATGCTCCTCCCGAGGAACCCGAGCCTGAGAAAATGTTTGTCAGTCTTATTCAGTGGGTGACCCCTCCAGCCGCAGTGGATCCTGCACCTGTTCCTGGGGTGCCCACCTGATAGCCATTGCGACCCCAGTTCATCTCACGGGTATGGCGGGCATTCTTCCCGCTCCTAGGTGTGACGAAAGATCCAGGAGATGGGGCGGTTCCTCCGTACCTTCTGCAGCGGCCACCAGGACCCATGGAACCAGTATTTGGGCTGGGCCGAGTATGCTCAAAATTCCCTCAGACAAGCTACAACTGGTTTAACCCCCTTCCAGTGTGTGCTCGGCTTCTCTGCTTTTCTAGCGATTGTCTGCATTTGAGTTCCCCACCATTGTTTTGAAGTTTTCCCAGCACTAACCTGTAAATAAACACTGCTCATTATTACCACACCTCCAGTTGTCTGTCCGCTTCGTTACAGCTATTTTAGTGTCAGTGAAACAGTGTGATATTTTTCATTATAATGTCAAACTGTTATTTTTAGTTATTTTGTTGCCTTCTTTTGGCATTTTTATTAGTTTTTGATCAAATAAATCTATATAATTTTCAGTTGTATTTTAGTTTTAGATTATTTTAGTTGATCTAGGCCCAGTTTCACAAACGGGGCTTAGCTTAAGCCAGGACTAGGCATTATTTCAATAAAGATATTTAAGCAACTTTTACAATAATGCCTTGTAAAAAAATATTACAGGTGTGCATTTTAACACAGAACAATGCAAGATAAACTCCATCAGCTTCAGCTCCGTCACAGACAAAGTCCATCAGCTTCAACACCTCCCTCACAGACAAACTCCATCAGCTTCAGCTCCGTCACAGACAAAGTCCATCAGCTTCAACACCTCAACACCTCCCTCACAGACAAACTCCATCAGCTTCAGCTCCGTCACAGACAAACTCCATCAGCTTCAACACCTCCCTCACAGAAAAACTACACCAGCTTCAGAGTTTGTCTGTGATGGAGGTGTTGAAGCAACAGGATTTATCCTCTGCATCACAGCATTAGCTTCAGGTCAGAGCCGAGCTCCAGCAGCCTGAATCTGTGCAGTAGTGTTATTAAGCTGTGGGTTTGACGTGTTTAATCCAGCCTGAAGGTGTCAAACACTAATCAACGACATCTGCTCTGCTTCCTCAGTCCTGTCAATCACACTTTAGCTGTGCCAAAACCCCATCTGACACGCAGTTCACCAATCCAGCCATCATGATGTGGATCTGTGTTACAAGAACCGACACGGGCCAATCCAGACATCTCAGACCACTACAGAGACATGGGGCGTTGCTAGGGTCAGAAGAGATAAGGGGCTTACATATCCACCCACCCCACCACCCCCCCCGCCACACACACACACACACACACACATATTAAGTGCAACATATTCCAAAAGATCAGGGGCTTTTGACAATACATCAGGGGCTCAAGCCTCCAAAGCCCCCCTTGCAACCCCACAGTGCTGTACATATTTTAACAAATAAGTGAAACTTGAAATGGATCAACAATGTGAGAATGTCACCACTGTGTAGTATAATTAAAATTAAAATTAAATATATGTTAAAGTAAATAATAATAAAATGTAAAAATAATATATTTTTTTTTAATTTCATTTAGTTTCCAAGGCAAATGTTTAATGTAGTTTAAGGGTTATGTGTATATACACACACAAACAGACACAACTAAAAAACAACAACAAAATGACCAAAACTTTAAAATGAGCATGACAGCAGAAATAACAAAATAAAATTAATGATATAGATACATCATACAGTAGATATCTCAATTATTATATAAATACAGTCTAATTGTGACGTTAAACAAAAAATGTAATGAAATGAAATAAAATAAATTACTGACTTGAGCTACCAGAACTAAACCTGATAATCAGAAAAGCATTTTGATCTACAATCAAATTCACTACATTTGCTTAGTCAGTAATTAGAATTCTAGCACAATATGGAAGATTTATGATGCATTTTGCATCATATTTTTCTGTTTCACAAAACAAAAACTCCTTCAACTGGTTAAACACACGAGCTGGTCAAACCAGTGATCATCTGTAACCCTGATCCTCAAACACTGCTCAGCTCTTCCCAGCAGAAGGTCTGATCTCTGACAGACTGTGTCTGGATCTCGGGAGATTACGAGCGCTCGTCTGTCGCTTCAGATTAAACACATTCAGACTGTGTGTGTGAATCAGTGCTGGGGGGTGATAGATTACTACTTACTCTATCTACAGTAACACATAGTAAGTAGTGTAACTATTTCACAACCACTTACAAGTAATGTAACTGATTACTTTTTGATTTGGAAGCTTACAGCAGACCTCAACACTGATTACTGTCAGATCATTTAATTTTAAAGCACAGCCACCACAAAATCAGACTTACTTTGAGATCATTCTGAGGTTAAATACAGATTTAAAACCATTCCAAATCAGAACGCTGTAAGCATGTGTACTAATCTCATATTTTAGAGCAGTAAATTAAATCTGTATCACACAGTATTTTTTCTCAGTATTTAACTGATTACAATTAGATGTATTTGGCCTTCTATCTGGTGGTTTAGTCTCTGGTGTGAATGCATGCGGTCGCTCTGGAGCACATTCAGTGAGTTTGAGCTTGTTTGTGAATCTCGGAGGCACATGGTGGGAATGACGGGCTCTCGGCCAGAGCGTATCAGTGTCTGGTCCGTCTCTCAGAGCCGGCGGTGAAAGATTGAAACCTGAGCCCTGATCTGAGCAGAGCTTCTGTCCATGAGCAGCAGAAGCAGCAGAATCCACAACAAAACAGCTTCTGGAGCGCTTTATAAAGCAGATCACAGTTTCAACTGCTTACACACATCTTTTAACTTTACACACTGATCCAAGAACTGCACACTAAACTCAGAACACCCCGCATTTCTTGCAAAACGAAGCAATATCACGAACACATCTCAGAAGCAAACACCTTTACCTTAATATTGATAGATTTAGATTTTAATCAACAGAGCTAGATTTGTGTGTGTTACAAAGAATTACGTGTTGTGTTTTGCAAAAACTGAAGCAAAGGCTGACAATTAGTGTCTGGTTTTGCAGAGAAGAGTGTGTGTGTGTGTGTGTGTGTGTGTGTGAGCAGATGAAAAATACTGTAAACCAGAAGAAAATAACAGATGATGCAAAATGTATCGAATATAAAAGATATTGAGCTGTGAAGCAGTCATGACTCAGCTCAGTGTGACTCAGTTATTACTGAGATACTATTATAGTTTTATAAATATCGTGAATAAAATATGAAATATTTGATTAATTTGCGTCTGCAGATTTTTTATTTTTTAAAAATCATGAATATTGCCTTGTCATTAGCTAAAACAGTCTTTGTGAACATGCAAATAAGCACAAAATGTCCTGCTCACTGTCATAACAGGCAAATATTTACAAAAAAAAAAAAAAAAAAAAACTGATTTTTCATATTGTGCTATAATTCTTTGTGACTAGTGAAGCTAATTCAGATGAGAAAAAAAACAGAATCACTGAATCAATGCAAATTTCATCAAATACAAATATTTCCTGAAATAGCATCGTTTCAGTCGAGTGAGTAGCTTAATATTTATAATTAACTATAATTATTTCTAAATATTTCTGCAGCTGAGTCTCACACACACACACCAGCTCAGATACGGCATCCTTCATCATGATCTCACCGTCTGCAGTGTGTGTTAGCTTCAGAAACACGCATCCATCCATGCAGAACACACACACACACACACACACACACAGATCACAGCATGTGAAGCGTCTCACCTCAACTCCTCTGATCTCACGCTGCTTCTCTTCTCTCTTCTGCTCCTGAGCGTCTGCTGCTGTGATCCAGCCACATTCAGAGATTCAGAGCGAGTGACAGACAGAGAGAGACGGTGGGGGCTGCAGTGGGAGGAGAGACAGAAGATATCAGAGCTAAAGCTAAATATAACACACACACACTCAGAGACACACACACTCGCACACAGTGCTCAGAAGAGTCCCAGGATGCAGAGCTGTGTGTGTGTGAGAGAGAGAAAGAGAGAGAGAGAGAGTACTGCTTTGGCAATACATTGTAACAATTGTCATGTCAATAGAGCACATATAGATTGAACCGAATGAAGTGTTTGAGAATGTAAAAGTGTGTTGTGTTTCCTGTAAGGGTTAGGTTTAGGTGTAGGGTCAGTGTAGGACAATACCACATACAGTCTGTACAGTAGAAACACCATTACACCTATGGAGAGACCCCAGAAACCACAAAACCCAATGTGTGTGTGTGTGTGTGTTTAAAAGCCTCATAAAACACACAGCTGTCATTTGGTCAAATATCCACTTTAAACCTTATTTACAAGCCGTTTCCATGGAGACGCTGTCAATCACACCTGTCGTCCTTCTCACAGAACAAACCACAAGAGGACATTGATGGTGTCACTGAAAGCCCACAGGAAATGACATCATCACCACAGTCATGGAAATCTGTGAGCCAGGTCAGTCTCAGATGAACCTCGCTCAGGGAAATTACACGGGTTTGCAAAAGTTTTCAAATTCTAATAATAATTTGAAATAAACAAGGCTACACAAACAATTGTATTATTCCTATTTCACTAAGAAGGTAACAGTAAATAATAATTGTTATATTGTTTCATTTATTGTTATATTAATGTGTATTTAACTATACCAATTCTAGGTTCAAATCTGAATGCTGAATGCTTAATACTGAATTAGTTTTATATAAATAAATTATATAAATACATTTTATACCTAATAAATAAATGAATTCATTACGGGTTACAGTTAATCTCTCGCGGTGAATTGAAGTAAATATTTTGACGGTCGTGGAGTAATGTGTTGAGCTCAGGCTGCTGCTGATGTTCACGAGCGTTCAGAGCGTCTCATTCTCTTCATTGAACACATAACACCCTGAGCAGGGGGTACTAAAGATAACCAGCTCCAGCACATTCCCTGCATCCCTGACCCCAGATCACTCATCTGAGCCTCTCCGTCAATCTCATCAGACTCACATCCGTCGCTCTCGCCCGGGCTTTTTCCTCCTCGTACTCAGCCCCAGAAGCTTCCAGCTCTCATTTCTAGGAGCCTCTCTTCTATTTGTGTCTCTCGTCTAATTCAGGAGCCCGCTGCACCTGAGGGGACGAAAACATCCCACTAAAATTAGCGCATCTATTCCCCGTCTTTCCTCTGCACTGGACGAGTCCGGACAGTCCTCCCTCACAGAGTCAGATCACTGAAATCTGGCAGGCGTATGAGTTCTGATCCGCCTCGTGTCGTAATAAAGGGTAAAGCGTGAATATAGAAAGCATGCGTTTGCATTTGTCTTTCCATGAAACGATGTTCTCAGGGGTCAGAGGGCAACAGGTTCAGTGTCTCTGCTTCATCAGATCTAATTTTGTCCATGCGTTGATCCAGCCTCGTTTTACACCTGATCATCAGCGAGGGCCAATCGGCCCCTGGAGGACCGGAGGGGACTTATATATATATACATTAGGAGATTAGATTAAAATGGCTAATTTGAATTCTGCCAAAGGCATTCAGTATATGTGTGCTACCTAAATAATGACTGAAAGTAAATCCTTATTATACAGTATTTGAGATATCTGTGTATCAGTACTGCCGTCTTAAAAGCAGGGGTGTGAATCTTGGTTTAACAATTCAATAAGATTATTATTATCAACACAATGGTGCAGTTCCACAAACATGGCTTAGTTAAAGCCACGTTAAATTAAGATATTAATGCATCTTTTACTAAATGTTAAGATATGTCAGAGCAAGATATTTCCAGTTGAAGCAGTTCAAACATGCATTTTAGTCTGTGACTATCTTAAGGCTATATAACGCTGTATTAAAAAACATATCTAAAGTAAAACGCGATGGTCAAGTGTAGCCTGGGCCCGTTAGTTAGTCTGGCCACGCTGCCGTTTTAGGACATTTCTGTTTCCCAAAAAAAATGGGAACCAATGAGAAACAAGCTACCTCCCCCGGCACGACTGAGGCGGGTGTAATGCGATGACGCAGCAGTTCTGCGGCGTTCAAACATGGCGTGTACTGAGCAGCAACAATCGTTCGACTCTGCTGCTGCAGCTGTTTTGAGAAATTTTCATGACAGGTTTTCTTTGAAAACAGAGCAGAAGTAATAAAGTAGGTAAAGACATTTTCCGACTGCTTTAATGAAGCTAGCTACAGTTGGTCAGGTTTCGTCGCTATGCATACTGTACGTCATCGGAATGAGTGGTCTGATTGGTTTTAGATTCGTCCAGTAGTATACAGAGGCATCTGATGGACGCAGGTAAAGCCAGCCTCCCAGAAGGCGGGTAGTAAGGTAGCTTTGCCAGACTATATATAGCTCCTATGAGCTTTATAGTCGTGGTAGCCAGCCATCTCGAGTGTGCACATGTGCCATATGCTGGGAAAAAAACAATTATTAGAATATTCAATATATAACGAATATTCAGAAACATTGAAGAGAGAATAGCGTTGCATCGAATTTTTCTCCCACCCCTATTCACCATCTGAATGACTATAGCAATGCACGCATACAGAGCGCGTGATCTCTGTAACGCCCCGTTAGTCCCGTCCGAAATGGTACACGAAAAAAAGACACGGACGACAGGTGATAAGAATCGAAGCTCACACGTACAGTAGGCTAGTTTAGAAAACTAGTCCGGTCCGAATAGGACTACAGTGCAATTCAGTGAGGTATACATCCGCGCTAAACTATCAAGGTCAAACTTTGTGAATAGATTAACTGCAATATTTTTTTATAGCGCCGATAACGGCCCACCATTAATTTATATATATATATTATATATATAAAGTTAGGTCAATAAATATTTGATCAATAAGTATTTTCAATTTTAAATTATGGAGGGGTCTACAATTTTCAGCTACACTCTGCTCATGAATCTGTCTCTCACAGTGGAAATGCACCTATGATGAAAATTGAATCCCCTCCAAGATTATATTTATACATATATATTTAAGTCTTTTCAAGCAAAACCTCTGAAACTATAGGACATATAAAAAAAAACATACTTACCTTTTTCAAAACTCAGAGCACATATTTGGAGCAACGTTGTGTTGGTAAAGTTTTAAACAGGTTAAAACACACGTTCATAACACATCGACCTCTAGTGGAAGTGTCTTGTTATGGTAGAGATGGCTCATCTCTTGTTGTTGTAATGAGTGGCAATGGCAGTCATTTGTCTCCATCTGCTGGTCACTAAAAACAACTCTCTATACGTAACAGACCTCACTTTCAGTAAAGTTATTAAAAGTAAATAACTCCACATCTGTATAATCTTCTTCTACTGTGTTCAGAGGAGAAGCTGTGAGAATATTACATTATGAAAATAAGATGAAGTATGCATTAAAATCACTTGAACACATTCCCACAGTTTCACTGACCAGGTTTAAGCTAGTCCCAGACTAAACTGCATGCTCAGCTGTCTCAGATGAAAATATCTTAAAACATGTCAGTGTCATTGTTCTGTGTTAAGACGCACACCTGTAATAGTTCCTTATAAGGCATTTTTGTAAAAGTTGCTTAAATATCTTCATTTAACTAATGCTTAGTCCTGGCTTAAGCTAAGCTTCGTTTGTGAAACCGGGCCATCGTGTTTTGTAGTTTTAGTATAATTCAGATCATCCTTCTTAACAAAAAAATCTAATGTAAATATAATATAAAATCACGAGTTTTACTTTAGCAAATAATACAAATGGCATTATTCACATAATAGGTTGGGCAAAATTTGCACAAATAAAGTTACAATGCCATATAATATAAAAAGGTTATCTAATCTAACACAATAAATAAATCTGTTGCTTAAAGCAAACAACTCCGAAGTCAAGAGTAAATCAGTTAATCCATAACCCCCATCTTACATTATGACCCGAAAAACAATAATAAAGTAATAAAATAAGCATGATATCGGGAATCAGTCGGTAAGTCACGGCTTTGTAGTTCCAGGCAAATCACGCAAAACTGCCTGAGCGCAAGGAATTGTGGTAGCTTAATGTAAACAAATAAACAGAGGCGGACCGTACAGGGCTTATGTTCATTAACATCATTTCTATCACCAAAGGTGCTAACGGAGGAGGAAAAACGGCACTACTTGTACTACTTGGGGCCAGAATTACCCTCCTGACCTTCCCGCCGCCAGCTCGACACGTCACGAAGATCCTCCCGCCTCCCGGCGCCTCATTCTGGTGCGCCGCTGTTGGCGCGCTTTTACCGTTTAAATCTTGAACGGTTAGACACGCGCCGCGAAACATATCTACACAAACAAACATGCTGTTATGAAGCGAATCAAAGAGATCATCGAAGATCTGAATGAGGAGACCCGCTTTTTATTACAGATGGAACTCAGCAAACTCTTAAACAGGTAGCTGTTATACAATTACGATATGATAATCGAATACGAAAAACGTTTTAATAGCGTGTATGATAACAATGATGAATCTTAATACATGTGTGGTATTTTTGTGGTGCTTCCCATGGGCGTAAATCTCATTTGACAGTAGAAGGGGACAATAAACATAAAATTTCTTACGAGCAAGTTTTAGGGGGGACACACATATTTCAGTCGTGTTGCACTAAATAACAGTGAAAAACCTTGCTTCTATCATTATTGTAGCATGGAGACTGCATCAT
>JAUMHQ010000009.1:2499677-2514404 GCA_032361165.1 Enteromius paludinosus | reverse complement strand
GCAAATTACTCTATTTTCACTTACTGTAAAAAGCATTTTAGCGCAAATTACTTTATTTTCACTTACTGTAAAAAGCATTTTAGCGCAAATTACTTTATTTTCACTTACTGTAAAAAGCACTAATGGCAAATTACTCTATTTTCACTTACTGTAAAAAGCATTTTAGCGCAAATTAATCTATTTTCACTTATTGTAAAAAGCATTTTAGCGCAAATTACTTTGTTTTCACTTACTTTAAAATGCATTTTATTGCAAATTACTTTGTTTTCACTTACTGTAAAAAACATTTAGCGCAAATTATGCTATTTTCACTGACTGTAAAAAGCACTTATGGCAAATTACTCTATTTTCACTTACTGTAAAAAGCACTTATGGCAAATTACTCTATTTTCACTTACTGTAAAAAGCATCTATCGCAAAGTAAATAACAGATCAAATTCTGTGTGATTTAATGACATTGTGCAACCTGCAATCTTCGCAAAACTGCTGCCTGCCTTAAGACACACTTTAGTGGGCATAAAATAATGTGAGAAATAGCAGAGAATTGAGAAGTAAGTCGCATTGAGTGATTTGTTTAAAATACTCTCCACTCATAAATATACCAAATGAAAGGTAAACTCTTACAACTGTCTATTCCATAAGGTGAATCACAAAAATAACTGTCCCCACTGCGTGTCTTACTCTTTAGTGAATCTGACAGAAGTTATTTAACAGTAAATCAGGGTTTGTGCTGAAAGTAATCTTTTCTTATCTCTTTTCTACCACACTGTAAAAAAAAAACTGGCCAACCAATAGGATTTGTGCACTTGCTCACATGCTCAGAGAAGCTGCTGTTGTCAGAAATGTCTTTGTGCCAAGTGTTTGTTTGTGTGAACAGACCGTATAATGTTTGTTTATGAGCACAAACTCTCCGCTCGACTTTCACTGAGCTGAAGCAGCCTGAAGAGACTCCTAACGACTGCTAAACAATCACTGATTAAAATGAGCCGAAAACGTGCTCTCAGAGAGGGTTTATTCAGTAATGGAGAGCTGGATCTGCTGTCACTGTTTACATCCGCAAGCTTTTGTTTTCTTGGCTGTTGTTTCCCATGCAGAGGTAATTACAGCCCTGCACAGATTCAGGGAAAGAACAGGAAACCAGAGAGAAAACAAACCCAAAATAGAGCCGCTGCGATGGAGCACATTTGCACTCTTATAAAAGCCTGTTTAAAAGTGGCTCTCACTAAATAGACGGTGGAGAGGAACGTGGAAAATATTTGATAATGTGCATGAATTAGCTGTAATAGCAGCGTTATTAGAGTCCGGGCGGATTCCTGCGGAGTCAGTCACGAGCTCGCTCCGTCCGCAGGAGACCTGGTACTGGCCCAGCAGCTCTGGAGCACAGGAACTGGTTCTGAGTGGAACACACTGCACCGGCACCGAGATCTCCATCCAGCACTGCCGCAGAAACACACACCTGTACTGCCCTCGAGGGGGCGGAGCCAGTGCTGCCGGGGTCACCTGTGTGGACGGTACAAGCACACTCACGCACACATACCTCAAAACACACACATATATACACACTGAACATATAAATACATATTCCTGAACAATTTTAAAGAACCTGGAGTTGATAAATGATGTAAATGTTGTGTGTGTGTCTCTTTCTCTCTGTGTGTTTTGGTGGTCAGTGGCTCCTGATCTGGTGATCGACGCTCAGCTGGTTCAGGAGTCAGCGTACCTGGAGGACCGTCCTCTTCACCTGCTGACCTGTGCTCATGAGGAGAACTGTCTGTCGTCATCTGCTGCTCGTATGAGCTGGCCGTACGGTCAGCGCCGGCTGCTGCGCTTCTCCTCGCGCATCATGAACCTCGGTCGAGCCGACTTCAGGCCAAGAGCCTCGCGAGAGTCCTGGACCTGGCACCAGTGCCACCGGTGAGAGCCAATCAGATTGAATCTGTGCGAGTATGTTTGTGTGAGAGCTGCGCTCTGATTGGTCCACTCTCACTCCAGTAGCGTAGTATAATTAATGCCAGCAGATTAATGCCATTGTTTAAATATGTGTAACATATTAGTGTTTCTACGGTGTTGTTCTGGTCTCTTTACAGGCACTACCACAGCATCGAGGTCTTCACACACTACGACCTCCTGACCCTGAACGGCACGAAGGTCGCCGAGGGTCACAAGGCCAGCTTCTGTCTGGAGGACACATACTGCCCCGAAGGTGAAGCTCCTTCATTAACACTACTAACGGATAACGAGCACTTAAAATCTGACAACATCAGCATTCAAATCACTTCTACAGAAAATATGTCTTATTTTAATATTATTAAATATGAAAAAAGAGTTTCTTTTCTTATTTAATATTTTTAAGTTTTAAACATTTTCTGCATAATAATTGAAAAACTTTGAGCTGATTGTTGGAACAAAAATGTTACAAATACAAATAAATAAGAAGAATTTTGAGCAATAAGAGTTGTGAAGTTGCATGTACAAAGCCCACAGTAATCATGAGTTTATGATGAGCTCGTTCAGCAGCGTCTCGTTCTGACACAGGTCTGACCAAACGCTACGCCTGCTATAACATGGGTGAACAGGGCATCAGCGTGGGCTGCTGGGATACGTACCGCCACGACATCGACTGCCAGTGGGTGGACGTCACAGACGTGCGGCCCGGAGACTACATCTTCCAGGTCAGAGGTCACAATCCGACCCTAACCCTGACATTCACATCCTCCAGGTCAGAGGTCAGGTCAGATCATCTGGCTGGAATGAGAAGAAGAGTTGAGTTTCATCAACATAGCAGTGATATGAAAAGCCCTGCTTCTGAATGACAGATACTAATGATGACATGTAGATGGAGAAGGGAATCGGTCCGAGCACCGAGCCCTGAGGAACCCCAGTATAGCACCAGAGGGTTAAACACAAACTAATCCTGACCAAACCTCCCAAAACCTCCTCTTGGTGGTGTCCTAATTTCTGAAAAGGATCTAAAAACACAGTGAATCAAGAGAGTTTCTGGTCAGTATATTTATATGTCAAACAATCATTGACTGTGAGGAATTATTTCAGTAAACACGTGTCGATGGCTTTTCCTCTCGGTCTCGGTGTGGGAAGGAAAATCTGTCTCATCAGAGCAGAACGAGCTCATTATCCCAGAGAACAACGACTGACCTTCATTCTTCCAGTGAAACTGAACCACATTCAGCAAAGTCTCTCTCTCCCTGAAACCTTTTCCCTTAAAAACGCTTTCCTTTTGGCACAAACGCGTTTTTCCTCTTCAAAATACTTTTTTGTCTTTTTGGGTTTCTTATGCAAAGTTTATTTTTTTCAAAACATTTTCGTTCAAAAACATTTTCTTTCATTAAAATAAATTGTTCATCAAAAAACTTCAAAAAACTTCAAAAAAGATCAGCCTGCAGTACAAACCTCGGCCACCAGGCGCCGCCGTCAGGAAGCAGGAGAGAGAATATTACTGTAACTATAGACATTATTCTCTCATGTTGCTTAGAACAAAGAAAAATATTAGGATTTTAAGATATTAAGATTTAAAAAATGAAAGAAAAAAAAAGTTCAAGAATGTAAAAGAAACTTGCGATTTTAGCTCATGACAGATCGCAGACACATTTCTAACATTAACAGTATTAAATCTCCGACTCACAGCTGTGTCTCTGCAGGTGGAGGTCAATCCGTCGCTCGATATGGCCGAGTCTGACTTCCAGAACAACGTGATGCGCTGCCGCTGCCGCTACGACGGAGCACGAGTCTACCTGTACAGCTGCCACGCCGGTATACACACACACACACACTGAGAGACACATTCACACACACATACTGACAGACAAACACACACACGCTTTTTGCAAAGTAAAACACATTTTTTGTTTGAATTAATTTTACAGTAAATAACAAAAGTTAATTTCAAATAAAAACAAAGATCTTTGTTTTATGCTGTAAATAAAACTAAAGATTATTGTAGCACACTTCACAAAAAAAACAAACAAATTTTTTTTTTTGTTTTGACACTTGATAATTTCAGGTTTAATTCCCGTTTCTTACTTCTGTTTCAGGCGACGCTTACAGCGCAGAGATAGAGGACCTGTTTGAACACCGGCGTCATATCTCAAACAACTTCCTCTGATGGACCGACACTCGTTTCTCTGAACGCGACCTCGCGTCGCACCACTCGCTGGGCGGAGCCTGCATGATTGAGGGGGTGGGGTTAGTGTGATGATTGACAGGTGGGCGTTTACAGTACATTTCGGCCAGTATTCATGAAGCAGAAGATCAGAAGAACTTCCTGCCGTTATATTGAAGAGATTTCAGGAGTTTCCAGCACATCTGGATGCAGCTCTGTCTGTATTGATTCATCTTCATCACCCGTTCCAGATTCATAAGAAATAATGTAATGACACAAAATAATAATTAAAAAAACACTAATACTGAATATCGGTTTCAGAATGCAACAATCTGAAGTAAACATAATAGAAATGTTCTTTCAGAAAGTGTCTTGTTTTCCTGCTTTTTGAGCTTGTTTTGTTTTGTATTTAATTTTGCTAGTGTAAGTATGCTAGTTTGATTTGTTGGAGAGAAAACGTGTTTTTCATTTTAAAATCTCTCTGAAGATCAGTTCTCAACCACAGGGACTTAAAAGTGTTTCAGTTCATTTTTACAAATATTACAAATAGTCCTTAAAACAGTCTAAATTTAAAAAACCTTCTAATTCTACATTTCTATTTAAAAAAAAACCATAAAATGTAATTTGAAATACTTTTAAATATTTATTTTATCCCTGAACAAAGTTTTTGAACCGTTTGGAATCACTAAATTAATCATATTTAATTGGTCCTTACCTTCATTTCTGTTAATAATAAAGTTATTTGTTGAATATTGGTTTGGAAGATGGAAGACTTTTCAGTCAAAAAGGGTTGAGAACAGCATCTGTAGATGACTTCTGATATTTCGATCAGTTCTGAGTGGAATCCAAACACACAATCCTGACTTTCAACAGCCTTTCCTTTTATTTTCTTACCATCCGTGTCGTTCCTGATGTTTATTTCTCTGGCCACCGGTGCTGAATTTAGTGGCTCATGTAGTCTTTAATATTATTATTCTTTATTTTCATTATCACTGGCTCGAAGGGAGCAGCAGAATCTGTGTAACGAATGTTTCATCACTGTTGTATCGGCATGTACAGGTTTATGAACTCTGTCTGACCTCAGGCTTTCTCTCTATGAAGAGAAACAGACGGTGTTTTACAGCTTGTGCTTCAATACTTGAAAAATAAACGTCTCGTGTCAAACATAAGGAATCTGATATTTCACACTGCACGAGCCCAGAGTCATGAGAATAATGACTGACTTCGGATGACATCCGCTATACTTCACCCGCATAAAACCACACACACACACACACACACACACACAACTCGGTACAGCTATCTTTGTGAGGACATACTTTGACTCAATGTAATCTCCAGCTCCTGACCCTAACCTTTACCCAATTATAACCTGACCCCTAAAACCAAGTCTTGACCCTCAAACAGGTCTTTAAAGAGCTCTCAGAAAGTGAGGACCAGCCAAATTGTCCTCATTCTGATGATCAAAAACTCAAACCAGCCCTCACAAAGATAGCTGTACAAGTGCTCTCTCTCTCACACACACACACACACACACACACACACACACAGTAAGAGCAAAGCTCCTCTAGCAGAAACCCTGAAAATAAGTTCAAAGAAAAAATCCAGAGCAAATGTCTGAAGACTCTACTCAAGATAAGTTTACCGGCGGTGTGAAATAATGAAGTTTACAATGAAGTTGGTTTCATTCCTCACTGACAGATATTGGTTCTTCTAGAAGGTTTCATATCTTCCTCCTGCATCTCCAGTACATGAATCTTGATTAAAGGATGTTTAGATATTTGTCCTGGAAATACTGAAGAAGAGATTCACTTTTTGCCGAGCATGCAACAATTTAACGCCAAGACTAAGAATTCAAGACTCTCTGCTCTGCTTTAATTTGTGTAAACAAGAAGTCTCTTAACCCCTATAGCTTTAAATTATTCATGTCGACATTCAAAACATTGAACACCAGCCGTTTCTGAAAACAGCTTCCGTTCTCAGAGCTCTGAATCGGTTCATTAGCTCATGATGAATCAAAGTGAATCGCTTCATTCTGAGTGATTCTTTAACCCTGAACCAAGAAACAACCCACACCAGAACATACAGTGATTCATTTTAATCAAATTGAAAAATAAATTAAAGAAATATAATTATAAATGGAAAAAGAATGAAACATTCCGGAATGATGAAGCTCAAGGCAGAAGACATGAATGAAGACAGTATAAAACTAAACACGCGCACGTGTGTGTGTGTGAGAGAGAAAGTGCATTGTATGAGTGTGTGTGTGTGTGGGAGTGCTGCATGAGTATGTGTGTGTTCGTGGGTGTGTGTGTGTGTGTGTGTGTGTCTTTCTCTCAGACATGGGCACGAATCACAGCATCATTCCTGCAGATGAAGATGGATCCGTGTTTTCTCCTGCTACAGCGGAAGCGTGAGACACACACACACGTCATGCCCTACAGTGAGCAGTTTAAAAACCCTGGTCTGTGCTGGAGACAGTCTGGATGGATGGAATGATGAAGCACAGGAAGTTCATCTGTACAGCAGAGAGACAGTGGAATCATTGGTACAGTTCAGCGTTCTCAACGAGGTCCTCTGGTGGAGCGTGAGCCGCTCCGAGTGTCCAGCGGAGGACAGAGACGCCAGCGAGTCCGGACGCTTCTCCGTGAGCACATGAGACGGACAGAAGAAAGGACAGGAGAAAGAGGACACCTGGTGAAAGAGCCCGTGAAACCCCAGAATCCTCGGCGTTAGCGTGAGGCTAGTTCCTCTTCTTGACGTTGTTGTTTGAGGACAGTCTCTGTCGCGGAGCTGGAATCACAGCGCTCAGCGTCACCTTGCTCCGCGCCACCTCGAACAGTTTGGAAAAGACCTGAAACCAGAGATACGTGTTAGCATCGCTCAAAAACACACTACCGACACCAAGAGGTCAAAGGTCACTCTCACCTTCCGCGGCGTCCTCTGTGTGAGCATGGAGTGAGCAGAGAGTGAGACGTTACAGACAGAATCAGAGCTACACTCAATATATGAGATCTGGAGGATTATTACTGGAGAGTCTAAACCAGCAGCACTGCGGGGACTGAGTACTACACACCTGCCTATATACTTTGATTTATTTGTGGCAATATCAAAACTGACGGCCACAAATAGTTTTCCCAAGAGCACTGCATGTGTCAAACTCAAAACCCAGTGCAGATGTTCTTAGGTCACTGTATTTGTGAAAGAAACCGTCTGTCTGCAGAAAAGCTTTGTGAGCGGAGCTCTTACAGCATTAAACCTCTATCTGTCCTGCTCTAAGCGCCACCTGCTGGCAGATATCAACAAATGGAGTGCAGGTCTGTAGGAAACACTGTGTGTATGTGTGTGAGAGATACACACCTGCTCCCAGAGCATCTCTGCCAGCCAGTCGATGAAGCAGCCCACCTCTCTGAACTCTCCTGAGTATTTGACATAAGCCCAGATGCAGAGCGCCGTCAGCGCCAGGCCCATCACTAGATTACAGAGCATCGCAGCCGAGCTCAGCCCCACGAAGCCCGTCAGCACCGACGACACGTACATCATGAACATCACAGCGAAGAGCGTGGCTGGCGTCCGCGCCGCGAAGAAAATGTTCTTTCCGTCGTTGTGTTTCATGAAGTTGGTGTAGGCCTCGTCAATCTCCTGCTCCAGCTGCTCCTGATAGCGCCGGCAGAACTCCTCTCCGCCCATCTTCTTCACGCCCCGGAACTGACCCACACAGCTCCGCTTCAGCTCCTCGTGACTGCGCTCCAGATCCGCCGGGGCCATGTAGGGCCGGTCCCCGCCACACACCTGCAGACCACGTCCAACACACAGTCAGGAACTTACTGAGAGACCCAACACACACGGTCAGGAACTAAACGCTTACGCGAAGAAAGAAGGCGGAGCTAATATTCTGTCTGTAGTGTTGCTGCGGGCGCCATGTTCTGGAGACTAGTTTGTTTGTGCTTCCAAAAGAGGACACGACTAGAAATCAGTGTTAAGTTGTGTTTCCAACACTGTTCCAGAACAGTGTAACACAAATATTGGAGTGTTTTTCAGCACATTTAGGGTCTTAATGAAGTGTCTATAAGCTAGTTTGTTTACGTTTTCCAGTGTTAATGTGCGTGTCGTACCTGCTCCATGCTCCTGCTGTACATGTCTTTAGCTCCTGCGACAGCCGCCAGGTTATTAGCTTCAGCCGTGGCCTGATCACAGACACAGAAACACTCACATCAGGACCAGAACACAGTGACATCAACACCCTGCTGGAGACAGCCGGACCCTACTTTTTAATTAAGATGGTGTTAAACCATTTAAAATAATGGTATGGTCTTATTAATGTTTGTTAATAAACACAGTTGTTCACGGTTAGTTCACATAGCGTTAACTAATGTTAACAAACACAACTTGAACTAAGATTAATAAACGTTGCAGAACTACAGTTCATTATTTGTTCATGTTAACTAATGAACCTTACTGTGAAGTGTTTATTATTACTTTGAGAAGTACTTTCTGTGGCATAATAACAATATGTTCCTGTCATAATGTCTTCATTAAACAGCACATAACCAAATGCACTGATAGAGCAGATATTGTGCCAAACCTGAGACGTGACGATCGTGTCTGTACCTGTAACATGGACTTGGGATGGGGCAGCTCTTCGCCCTGATAGATCTTCATGTAGGCCTGCGACAGAAACACACGGTCAATCCCAGCAGGCATCAGAATGATGGAGACCGGATGGAGAAGCACTTACTCTGAAATACTGCAGAAGATCTCGACACGTGACTTTAGAGCCGCTGATCTCCTTCTCCACCAGATTCTCAGGAGACAAGAGCAGCGGCACCAGATTCACCAGCTCCGTCTTGAAGTCCTCATCGATGTCTACACACACACACACACACTTTTTCAGGTTTGGTCTATTTCCTTTATTCCGGTTTTCTGCTTTTGCATATTACAGAAGCAGTTGGACAAACGCAGCTGTAATGGTGTAAAACTTCTGTAAATCACTGAAGTTTGCTGGCCTCTAACGGGGAAGATGACCAAACAAAATCATACCTCAGATATGGAACACAACTTTAGATTTATTATATTGTTCATAAATAAATAGATTTGAACTTTTAATCATTTTTTACACTTCTACAATAACCTGCCATGGGGTGTCTTTAAAAAGCTTCACGTTTGTATTTTTGTCCATTATGGACCTGTGCCACTTCTTCTGACCTCGTAAGCGGCCGTCGAAGTGTGGGTTGGTGGCCACCTTGAGGCCGGGGTGAGGCAGCAGGAAGCAGTTGATGCTGGAGAAGCAGGAGTGGATGTGTTTCCTGACGTTCTGCAGCTCTTCGTGCTGATTCTGCTTGACCTGAGAATCACAGCATGATTCAGAACAGCAGATAAAGAGCAGGAGAACCAGATTCCTGAGGAGGACGTCACACACCTGCAACCGCTTCTCCAGGAAATTATTTCCCCCATCCAGACCATAAGCGTGTTCGTACGGGTAACTCCAGTCCCGGATGAGGAACATCAGTGACTGCAGACAACACACACAGAGTCACTACAGCATCACTCACGCACACTCATGCACACTCGCTCACTTACTCGTAACACACACACACACACACACACTCTTGCTCGCTCACTCATCACACCTGGAAGGGTTTCAGGTAGATCTCCTCCATGGCTAGTCGGCCATACTCTGTGAAGAGCTGCAGAAGAGAAGCACACATTATAATACAGAGCCTATTTGAAGACTTGAATCACTTCATTCTGTTTGTCACGCAGAGACAACATCTCAATGGGTTTCAGACACACTGACGCAGTTAGAACAGGTTTGACATGCTGAAGATCTGATAACGTGACCGCGGTTCATCATCGAATCTCTGTAGAAGTATGTAAACAGACCAAACGACACTTTGTTTTTAAAAAGATTTAAAAATGTGTCCTAAAAATCTTGTAAAGACAATATTAACCGGTCCGAGTGCACACACAGATCAGTGAGAAGTGACCACAGATAAAAATCTAAATCAAAGTGAATCAAAATGTAAATAATAACTATAAAACTATATCAACGATAGAATAATGGCAGTAATCAAACATGACACAAGACCAGCAGTCATTTTGTTATTATCAGCAGATTAAATGCTAAAATAATCCACTATTCATCCTGATGCTCTTTTCACCAGCACCAGAGAAGATTAAACCTGTGGTTATTGTTCCTGTTTGATATTTTAACATTCATCTGTTTCAAGGGTTTCGGTGTCTCACCTGAAGATGCTGCAGGTCGTCTTCTTGAACGTTTTGAGACAAGTTATAGACCTGCAGATAAACACAGGAGCATCAGGACACCGCACGCTCTCTCAGCGGTGCACAGGTGAGGCGAGTCGTACCTGAACAGAGCTGGTCATGGTGCTGAGGGCGAACAGGGTGGCGCAGTCTTTGATGGTGGACTGACTGTCAAACGCTCCCTGAGTGTCCAGGAGCAGCACGGCCACCTGCGGACACACAGATGGTCAGAACACGTCTGACCGCACGCGCACACACACACACACACACACACACAGAGTGACTCCATTCACAGAGTGAGTGTAAATCACATCGGCACTAATGTAACGAGACCGCCTGACACAGCAAAACAGCTCAGGAAGATGAACGGGAAAAGATCAGAGTGTACTGCTGCAGACCGTGATGGCTGGAAGAAAAAATATACATCTAAAAAAAATTCATTCATTAATTTACAAATATGTATTTGAAAAAATGTAAATAAATTATAATAAGTAGAGAGCAATACAAAAATCTCTCTATTTTTAAAAAGTAAAATTAATCATAAAATTAATGCGCAATAAATCTCTTTTAAATAAATTCACTTTTGTTTACATAATGTGTGTATATCTATGCATGTGCATATTTCTGAAAATATGTTATGTTTATATATTAAAAAAATATTTAAATAATGCAAGCATATAAACACACAAATTTTCTAAAAATATACTTTGAGTGTGTACTTAAATAAACACCATGCATACACCGTACACAGACATATGCAGGAAATCATTCGTTAATGATGTGAGGAAGGACTGGTCTGAGCTGTACCCTGCTGCCGTCTGGTTTCTCCACCTCGAACACATGGCTCCAGGCCTGAATGCCGGTGGTCTCTCGCTCACAGCCTCCTCTCCAGGTGAAGCCGGTCAGTGGCTCGTTGCTCCCGCCCAGCCACGCGTCCGAGCCCTGAGACAGAGTCTGAACTCAATAATACTCAAAACACAACAACAGAGTCTTTCAGAGCAACACAAAGCATCGGTTTGACAGCAAAGCGGCTGTGAGGGATTAATGCTGATCAGACCCCACCGCTCTCATAAACACACACCTTCATCAGCTTCACACTGATCTCAGATCAAAATCATAATCCAGTCGTGGAAAGCATATTGTGATTGCAATATTCATCTGTGAATCCTGAATCACCGTTTCCACAAAAATACTGAGCAGCACGACTGTGTTCGACACGGATAATACTCAGAAGTGTGTGTTGAGCAGTACATCAGTGTATTATTGTGAAGATCATGTGACACTGAAGACTGGAGTAATGATGCTGAAAATACAGCTGTACGCGTTTGTACAGTATTTGTGCTGAATTGAGCTCAGTAGAGTGCGTTTCTGACCTGGCTGTACATGTATCGCAGCATGAAGTCCAGCAGGAAGGACTTGCCCTTGCGGAAGGCTCCGGCCACAGACACCACCACCACATGAAGATCCCTGACCCGCTCCTGCAGCAGGATCCTCTCCAGCGCCTCCTCGTCCAGACTGAACTCGTGATTCTCCTCGTCTGCGATGACCACCTGCACCGGTCCAGACGCCTCCGGCTCGTCCAGCAGCGGCTCCGGGGCCCGGTCAGAGGAGCTCATCTTCCGCCGGACATCCTCAGCCCCAGAAACCCCTGACACGGACACAAAAACATCTCCGCTTGTAATGATACACATCATGCTGTCCTTTCTAGCTCACAGCAGACAAGAGCGAACTGAACAAAATGAATCATACGTTTAGTGTATTCATTTCACAAGCAGTCTGAGTCAGATTGGGGTTCTGGGTTGGCCCGACTCCATCAGACCCAGCTGATACAGAAGGACCTGATATTGCTTTCTGAAGATTTCTTGAGAAACTATGACTGACGGACTCGACGGGTACATTACATGTAGAACAAATCAGGCGTGTCTGACAGCACAGAATCTAGTTCTTTTTACCAAATCGATGACTTTTTTAATCTTTATTTTATCATTTGGTTGAGTTGAGTAGGAGTTGGGTTTTCTGTCATTGACTTTAAAGTGTAGTTACCTCTGCGTTGTGTTTCGGTTCTGTCCCGTGATCACGGATCAGTGTGTGTGAACAGAAGCGGGGGATTATTTTATGTACACCACTGAAACTTCTATACTACAGTGTGTGCTGCTTTACTATAGCACGAGTCCCAGAAGGGCTCAGTCACCGGATCAGTGCGTCTGTCCTCAAAACAGAGCATGAATGCAGTGACCCACATCAGCCGGTGTAAAGTTACCCACAAACCCCAGAAACAGACACAAACCAGCCTAAACCAGTTTAACCTCAAAAACAGACTCTCTGACACAGAAAACACTGAACCAGCGCGTGACAGAAAACAACATACGCTAGTGTTCATGACCTCTGGAATAATTAGAAGATCCTCAGTAAAAACACTCATCAAGTCACTCCTCTTCATCATGTTAAGGATGCATCAAAACACCTTGGACTATTTTCATTTCAAAAAGCAAACCAATCACATGCGCTATTATACCAGAAAACGAAATTCAGATGTTTCTGTAAAGGTTGTTTAGAGTAAAGATAATGCATTTAATGATCTTTTTCACTTTTTAATTTTAAAAGGCGTGATGGTTCAGGGGCAGGGCTCTATACAGTGGAAACAAACACAATTTTTGGCCCATTATGGGCCGAATATTGGTACAAAAAAATAACACACAAGAAGATTTTTCAAACAGAAGCAACAAACCCTCCTCACACAGAAACACATGGAGAGAGCAAACATCCTCCAGATCAACAACACAAGAAACCCAGAGAAACCAAACGCTGACATAAGCCTGTGTGAGCTTTCACAACTCAACCACAGAACTACAGTTACCCACAATCCTCCTGCAGCAGGAGAACTCTGGGTAACTGTGAGAGCGTTTCTCAGAAGAACACTGATCCAAACCAGCCTAACCCTACACACAGAACACAGATCCAACCACAAACACACACTAATCAAACAAAAACCAAACAGAAAGACTCCAAGACGCTTCGGAGCTGTTCAATATTAGAGGTACTTGTGTAAAAATGTTGGTGCAGGTATATTTCTTGAAGCATCTTGGAGACACAGTTCTTCGAGATAGAGTCGGTCTCATTCCAGACAGACTGATGATGATCAGATCTCAAACATCTCACTGGATTATTACGATTAATGAACAAATTAATGTAAACTGATATATACACTCACACACCACATCAAAAACAGTGGTGTTCTAAACATTTTGGCCACCACTTTAATATTATATAAAAATATATTTATTTACACACATATACATACACTCAAAACAGATTAGCGGACAATAGTTCAGCCACTGTAAATTACATAATAACTATACATAACATGTGATCACGAGAAACCGTTATACAACCTTCGCACAACGCTCCAGGAACACAACACTACCTCAAAGAGAGCATTCAGAGCGAAATCATCCGCTGATTTCTGTCAGATTCCGCGTGTCCTGAAGCTCGACATTCCACTGTCACATTCCACACACACACACACACACACACACACACACATCAGAAATCATCCGCAGCATCAGTCCTCAGGTGATTTCCTTGATTTCATTGATTCCTCTCACCGAGGCTCGGATCTCACGAGGCGCGCTGATTAAACTGACATTAGAGGATGTTTGTTTAATTGCGAGGCTATGTGAATTAATTGTATTATTATTAATTTAACCGCAGCGCAATCGCTGGCCTGCTCGCGCCTCCCGCCAAGCGGCCAGAACGCGCCGCCCTCGCCGCGCAGTTAAACGCGCCGCGCCGGTGTAAACGCGCTCCGATCGCGCCGTTCCCCGCCGTGTTTACCTTCGTGATAGCGGCTGCCGGTGCAGTTCTGTCCGGTGTGATTCCGGTGCTTTAAGCTGCTCTCCTCCGCCATCTTGACCCCCGTTCAAAATAATCGCACGCGCGGCGCCTGACGTCACGAGCGCCGCGACACTCCTCCTTTATCGCGGCCGCGCGCTGAGCAGCGTGTGTGTGTGCGAGTGCGCGCCTGTACATCAGTTTAATACAGACTAGATTAGCACTGTACTACTGATGATGAAGATACTGATTAAGAGCACTGTTCGTCATAGAGTACTGATGAAGGTGAATTACTGACGTGAATAATTCATGAGGTCGAAAATAATGAGCTGCTAATGCTCTTATGAGTTTATAATCGGCAAATTCCGCACGCCTCGACTGTGTGTGTGTGTGTGTGTGTGTGTGTGACAGAGAGAGACTGTTTGTGTGTGAGAGAGAGTGTGTGTGTGTGTGTGTGTGTGTGCGGGTTTATGTGGTTTATGAGGACACAAATGTGTATAATGACATGGGTATGA